>BQKZ01000032.1:178926-211076 GCA_036244855.1 Temnopleurus reevesii
GATATGGACATAGTGGAAGGCACAATATTATGTGACCTGTGGCATGTGACATAAATGCCATTCCAATGTTTTCCCATAGACTTACGATTGATATTGATGTACAACTGATTATAAAAAGAGTACAAAATCTAACCTAGATATGACCAGCTTAGTTAAGAAACATGAAGATTGATGCCTAGCAGTATGCTTATTACCATTGACTGTGTGTTGCATGGAGAGAATAGATAGAGGTAGCATGCAGGGCTTCACTCCATCATGTAAAAGCTTGTGTGCTTGATGCTCACAAGGTCAAATACCAGAGAGATTTGGGATGTCTGTATTCTGATGATGACTGTCTTGATGACTGGCAAGTGATGAGCGCTGTACTTTGCTGGATAATGCTCCAAGATAATTGATTTCATGGTCATAAAGCACCATGCTGGTGATTGAATTTGATTGCTGTTATGCAATTATTTTCATCAACAGCTATTTGCATAAAAGATACATTACGGACAATGTATTTCAGCCCTGTCATGCAACATTCATTTTTACTTGACCTCAATTTTATCATTTTTTGTATTCACAATATACATGTACTTTATTATTATTTTTTCTTTATCCAACTTGAACTTCTTAAAACAATAAATTTGTTTATTGTATGTCCATTGTATGTCAAAGCAATGCTGTTTGAAAGACCTTTCATCAGATACATAAGGAGTTTGGTCAGTAATGTAATTTATACCGCATCTGTGAAGAGGCTTCACGTTCAGGAAAAGTATTATTTATTCCTTTTCTGACTTTTGCCCTTTCCTTGTCAAAATCTCAGAACAGTACTCTGAGAGAAAATAAAACACTCCTCATATTTTTGGATCATACAATGTAGTTACATTATAGAGGGTTGGATCCACAACCAATGTTTTCATTTTCCATTGGCATGCATGGAGTTACATTATACTGAAAATTAGTAAAGGATCATTCCACTTTGAAGACACATACCAGGCCCTGGCCTGACTACCCTGAAGTACTGTATAGTATCATCACGTTGATTGCGAAGATGTTTCGTGAAATAATTGAGGCAGAGTGACTCTATTGATGTGATGGGAAAATCATCAGACATGGTCATGATGGATCCTCGTTAATGCTCATTTCTCTTTACTTGCAGACACATGCATTCGTCTGGCACTGCATCAGTGTGGTATCCAGACAGTGAACACATGCCAGGATCATGCACAGGAGGTGATGTCATACCTGAGACAGAGTGGTTGCCATGGTGTCCTTGGACAATCCTCAGACATGGCTATCTTTGATCCACCATTGCTCTTCTCTTCTCATCGCTTCAAGCTCTCGATGAAGGGTGAGATCACCACCCAACAGTACAACATGGAGGAAGTCGCTAAGGCTCTCAATCTTCATCCAGACAGATTCGTCATCTTCGCAGCACTCCTTGGTAGGTACCTTTTTATTTTGATCATTTGAACAATTGGGGAAGTGATGGCACTAGTGATGGCACTACAGAACACATAAGTGTCATCTTCAGTCAGTTTGTTTTCAGATAATTCACACCAAGATGATACCTTGTACAGGTGTAGTTTAGTATTTCATAAAAATATGCAGTCCATGTCATTCTAATACTGATAGAGATGATGATTAATTTATGAAAAGTAACAATGAAAGTGATAATTAATAACGATGAGATGAAAGAAAATTGAATTACATAGAATATTGCTTACACATCTAATCAATGTCAAATTACTCCTGATAGTCATTTACCTCATCAAAGCCCAATTATTGATTGCTCATTGGATAATAGAACAGAAGTCCTTGAAGTAATTAAACAGTAACAATGGCTGTAAAGAATAGTTGGAAGATGGAAGCATGCCAAACTATTCCGCCTGTAAGAGCAAACCAGCAAGCAAATAGCTGTGATTTACCACATCCGGTGTTAATATCAGTTAGCACCATGAGGAAGCTAGTCTATACCGGCAAAGAATAATCAATGCGTGGGTTCAATTCCACTTGTGTTTCATACATGGGTGGCTTAATAGAGGTCAGTCAAGATCACCAAGTGGTTGCATATTGCATTTTCATCAAGTACTTCTGCAGATCGGCTGATGAATGTACAGGCATATGCCTCCATCTGCTGGAGTTTAATTTTTTCTCTCATGAAAAGTGCACAATATGAAATTAATTATTATTCAGACATTCACACAAAGCTAACACAAAAATAAAAAATTGAAGAATTCAATTATTAAATTTTTGGTAAGGATGCTATACTCTAAGTAGGGGTCATGTTTAACCACATGTATAATGTAAAGAAGTAGAAAGACTATGCTCTGGTCAAACAGTTTAACTACATGTATCTGTTAGAATGCTCCCAAAAGGAGGGAAGATACATTCATTTGTATGCTTGGAATCCTGAATCCAATGTCCAGGGCACAGTAATATAAATTGATCTGAATGTTGTCAGGCTAAAAAGTGGGAGAACAGCTCCAGACTCTGAATTTAGCTACTCTGTGTATTAAAATAATGCAGATAAATTGTTGTTCCTGTTTCTTTTATTGATGCTCTGGAAAACCATGATTAGATGTTTGCTCAGGTTTATGAACTCATGAATCTACTTTCAATATGTTCAAGAGTTGTCAGAGCAAGTAGTCATAACCTCTTTTTAAAATCGGTCTGAATAAGATACGGTATGTAGAAGATTGAATATAAAACAGTTGTTGAAAAATAAAATAACAACTATTACACAAAAACCAAAGCAAAATTGCAAATGGTGAACGAAGGTGTGCTTAATCGCATGGATTCATTTTGGTAGGGGTTGCATGCAACAACGCATGTATTTACCATGCTTTCGCCGTGGACAGACATGTACATGTATGTTATCTTGAACACAAACGATGAGAGATGATGAAAGATTATGTCATGAAGAAATAGCAATGCAGTGATAACTGGTTAGTGAGTCATCAATGAATGGTTCACATTTCATGGAGTAGTGACTGCCCACTATACTCCTTCCCCTGTACTCCTTCCCCTACGCTTCATCTCCAGTCAGCCCCATCATCTTGCTAGAGCATACCACTGAATTCTGTGATGTGCTCCATCATGACTCAATGCATGAATGTAGTCTAGGCTATGTGTCCGCATTAGAATTGGGATGATAATCCCATCTGGCTAATAAGATATGCTAGATCAATTTTTATAGGATTGGATGTAGAGCTTTATTTCATCTGTAAATTTGGTTCAATTTTGTCTGGCACCACATTTTTTTTTAGAGGAAAAGCTTTTGTAAATAGCTGTTCATTCAAATTGCAAAACCATAAATGTTAATTCTGACAGTAGGACATACGCTGTATATAGATTTACATAAAATGTACAAAAATCTTGTGAAATGATTTCATCTAGCCTTCTCAAGTGAGGTGCCATGGGTAATTCTGTAGGTCATGATTTTCCTGAGGACACCATTTTCCTAAGCACAATGTTCCCTTGATCTCCCAGCACGTTTGTAGATGCCCTCCAGTGTAAACATTCAGTCACTCAGAGAGCAAGCCAGTCTGGGCTTCTGGCGTGTGCTGGCCTGTGCTGGGCTTTGATATCCCTGTCTATGAAGGGGGAAGATGTGATGACCAGGAATGAAATATTGATCAGTTGATTGTGACTCACTCTCCCTAATCTGCTTTATATGTACCGGCCTTTCTTAACCCGTTGGCAGTGCTTGTCATAATTTGTGCTCTCAATCTCAGAATATTTTATTTATTAATTGAATTCAATTCAGTATTAATAATTTATTTCCATGGAAATTGCAAATGAAAGATGGAAACAACAATTAAATGTTGTTGAATGTTACATGTACAATGATTTTGTTACCTTATCTGGTTTATATTTTTTTTCACCAAAATTGTAAACAGTAAAAAAATAGTAAATAAATAAAATATTTTAAAAAAAATGGAATTTAATTGGAAAATAGAAGTGATTTGATTCATGAACAAAGGTATTTTAAAAGTACACTAGTAATTATATTGAGGGTTTGTATTAATCAAGAAGGTTTTCATAAATGGTAATGAATCCATGTCTTCTTCAGCAGAACAGATCAAAAGTTCCATTCCATTTGACTGACTTTCATGAATGTTCTTTATTTTTATGCTAAACATGGACTTCATTTTTTTTAACCAGTATAGAATGTTTATTTATTTGTACTTTTTTCTGAATTAATATATAATCTTTTTGTTTTGTTTTGTTTTTAAATGAAGGTAACCACATTCTGTCTGAAGAGGAGTTAGCACTGTTCCACTGGTCACTATTGGGACCTGATCATCCACTCAATGGACTTCGGGTATGTAGCTTTATTTATCCCACTATCTTTATCTTTCTTTTTTGTTGTCTGTATTTAACCACAGTGATTATTTTGTTCCAGCATTTCTTATTTCAGGAAAACATTTATTTCAACCAATAGTGAGCAATTAGTATGACAAAGACCTCATTTTTCTACTCATCCCTTTACAAAGATATAACTTCTGTAAAAGAAAGCACCAGTGTTTGTCTTATATGCTGTAACAGTCAATTTAATCTCTGATATCTTCCCGTAAAGAGACCCTTGCTTTAAAAAGGAAGAAAACATAGAATTAAATTAATGAGAAGCCAATGGAATCTGATTTCTTATTCATTTTTTTTTATGCAATGTTCACCTGTGTAGACTTGGTTATTTTAAACGAAGTTAGATACTACAAACATTCTTGTTTTTAGATGCGCTCTCAGCAGCTGGTGCAGCCCCCTCTGGATGCCATCTTGCCAATGGTAGCTGGCTATGTACGGAACATCAACAATATGTATGACCTGGATGCTATCGGCCAGGAGGTCTTCCGTACCTACAAGGGTGGCATAGACGAGAAGATACGCCTCTTCAAGGCTAGTGTCGAATACTACTTCAGAGCAACCAAAGAAGCCTGGCAGAGACAGAGAAAAGGTTAGCTATTATGCTTGAAATGTTTCTCATAAAATTTGAAGAAAAAACAACCTTGATGCCTCAAATATGACTTACGCCCGATTGGATTCTTAAATGTTTTTGCTTATTGTGGGAAGTGACGACTGCAGCAGTAACCATTGAGGATCAAGGATTCCATCAAAATTAACATATCTGATGAAGTTGCTCTCATTCAAGGTTATAAATTCTTGATGAACATTTTCCTTATTACTATTAATGAGCATGAAAAGACTGTAAAACTGCAAATATTTTGATGAATAGTTATGATTCTGCCAAAGCATACAAATGCATACATGTCAAATGTTCACATTCAAGAGAGAAATGCTATACATCAAGCTTTTAACATTGTTACGTGTAGTATGATTTTAATTAGTGGTAGTATTATCTGTAAATCAAGCAATTTACCCTACCATTTTAAACCTAATAGCTAAATATGAAACCACCAGGTTGACTATACTTGACTAAACTAATAATGTGTATATGTATGATCCTGCAAAATGTAATCCTAAAATGAATGCTTCTAGATGTAAAAGGAAGGAAGTGGATCTAGTTTCGGTATATTCAATGCAAAGTTTTTCTGTTTCCTCTCCAGGACCACGCTTCAACTTCCGATCTCAGAAACCCAACATCAATAAGGTATATACGCATCGTCCTTTATCATTCAAGTGCTTTGTTAGAGGATGATAAGGAACACAAAGTGTCAAGATTTTCTTATTGATTTACCCTCAATTTAAATGATAATTGCTTCATATTTCATAAATATTTATACTTTTTTTATAACAAATTTCATATGTGTAACATATTCTCTGTAGAAAAGAAGATAAATGCAGTTAATAAGAAATGATTCTCTGAGTGGCATTGGATTGCTGCCAAAGTGCTTTGGTCTAAGTGGCGCTTTCCTGTTTGTAAACTAAACTAGACCTGTGGATTTTAGAATGATATGGTTTTATTCGCTTTCTATTATGAAAGATAATTTGATATGTCGGAACTACTGAAGTCCCATAAGAATGTTAACTTCAAATTGTAACCACTTTTTTATTCTAAGAGTACGAATTTGAAAAACCAAGAATCTTATTGTTAATCAAAAACAAATACAAAGAATAACACACACTTGTAACTTTTAGAATATTGAATGTAAAGCTTGTATATAACTAGGTCATTTTTTTTTCCTGCATAATTGAGAGTAAAATATGCAAAATTTATCAATCATAAAACCTTGATAATATATGTAGGAATAGAAAGATTACTTTGCTAGTGTTTATAAAGCTAGAAACGTGTATATGTTGATTTCTTGATCAGATACAACTACACATTCATATTTATCTCACAACTGATGTTTAAATTGAAAATTCAGATAATCTAAGATAGCAATGCTTTTGAGAAATAAAATTCCTAGATGTCTGATTGGAATACAATATTTTTAAATCTTCAAAACTTGATCTAACACTGCGCAATTTGCAATATTTTCAATTCAAGCTTTCTAGCATGTATAATTACATTCAGATTCTTGAGAAACCAACAGAGATTGAAAAAAGAAGAATGTTACTCATGCACAATATCTAGAAGAGATAAAATTCAGGTTCAAAGCACTTATGATTTCAGTACAGTGGGATTACGAAGGTGCTATTTTAACTCTAGATTTTCAACACACTTCACATTGGTTTTGGAGCCTAATATTTTCACAAAGTTAGTATAGTATTTATGTACACCATCAATTATTGAGATAGCTTCTCAGTTGTGGCAGTTTAGAATTTTGTAAAAGAATGCACGGTGAGCAGAAGGAACAAAGTATTTAGACAAAGTAAACAACTCTAGATTCAAGCAAACATATATTTCTTCACCTTTTAGCGTGTGGAAATATGTCAAACAGTCATTTTTCAATGAACAGGGAGGATACTCCCTTGTGTGTGTATCTAGCTATTGTGAAAGCTTGAATGAAATTGTTTATTTTGTCCAAAATCCTTTGTCCTGTCTGCTTACGGGGATTGATTTGCTTTAAACTTTTTACCTTTCAATCAGATGTAGTATTTCCTTATATTGCATTTCAAGTGATTGATTGATAATTTTTTTTTTTTGTTTGTTTGTTTGAAGGGATCTGATATGCAGAGAATAGAGAACTCAATGAGCAAGGTTTCTCTTGATGACAAAGACCAAGGGTAAGACCAATCTAACTGCTCTTATAACCATCTTCATAGCCAATATGTTCCTCTGTATACACATTTGTTCCGTATTTCCCCTTCATCACCCTGGCCGATTCAATGCTTTCTGTCATGCAAATTATTATTTCCACCAGATAGCTTTTGTCAAAGTTCATCAAAGAGCCATATTTGAAGGCCTTACTTTTCATACTCATTTATTGTAAAAGGCACTTTCATACATATGACATTGATCTGATGCCCAAGCTTTTTGTACAATTTCCTATTAAATCATACTCTTTGTTTAATTTGTGGGTCTTGTATACATATATTCATATTTTTTGTTTGGCATATAGGATATAGTTCATATTTATCCAGTAATCATTAACATGGCTGATAGACAAATTTAAATTTTTGTAAAAGTACAGGAATAATAAGAAAGTCAACTAAATCATAAAGAAATCTCTTTAAATTGATGCATTTGTGTTTTGTGTTTTTGCAATTTATATACTTGTTATTGAGATGAGTTAACTTTTGTTACATGTTTGGATTATTTTCTTTACAAATGATCAATCTTATAAGTCACATATCATATTGATGTTTGATAATTGAATTTTGTTATTTGTTTCTCTCCTATGCCAGGAATAAATCTGATGACCAAGAAGAGGTAATTATTTACTAATTGATGATGTTTCCTATCTTCAAATTGTGTTTCTTGTATTAGTCTCATTTTTAAATCAATTTTCAGACCATCTTCAGATATTTACCTAGATATCTGCACAGTATTGAACAAATATCCATTCACGATTTAGAAATCTACATCTTTATAAATTATTGAAACTTTTAGCAGCTTTCTTTTTCCTTTTTTTTTCTTTGATACATTCTCAAGCTTTGCATTGTTAATACCATATTTGTTTGTCATTATAGATGCATGATTTAGAAGAATGAATACATTGAACCTAAATGAGTCAGATTTAAAAATAAAATATTTTTCAGAACTCTCATCAGCACATCCCATCATTGATGGAGCAGCCGACCCCAGCGTATCTGCAGGCCTCTGCCCCACCACTTCCTATGGTACCCAGGGAACTCATCCGTATTGCTAAACATAGACATGATCAGGGACAGATGTCACCACAGGTCCTTCAAGTACTCACTTCTGTAAGTTTGATGTCTTCTCAAATCATTGCTAACAAGAAGAATTTTGTATGTTGTGCTATCATTGTCCGGCTGAAAGATCATAAACATAATTTAGGCATGTGAAGGTTGATAAAGTGATTGAATGATCGTTTGAATTAATTTAATATATGTTAGTGCCATTAAATTTTTCTTTGCCTGTAGTTGATAAGGTGACGTCTTAGGGAAGAGATCGCAAGATCAAACACCTGGCTTTGTCATGTAGAGATAAATCAGAACCCGAAGGATGAAGTATAAAGTCCAGTGGTTTTGACTAGCATGATTAATGTAAAAACTAATAATAATAATAAAAATTCTTATTATGCGATTTTCCCTACATGGCCCGAAGTGCTTACGATGAATACATGACAGATTGAAAAGGGCAAAAGACAAAGAAATGTAAATGTAAAATCCCTTCAGAATGTATCGTTCAAAGCTAGATCCTACTTGTGCAATTCTTACAACTTTATTTGTGTAGTGTACATGTGTTTTGAGTTTCCCTGCAAATTGTTTGTACCTCTTTGACACCCTGACCATGCTTCAATCTATACACAGGGAGAGATGAAACTGAATTGAATCTTGGAGGATGAGCTCACAGGGGAATTCCCTTGTTCAGTGCAGCTGTATCGTCCTGTCAGACAGATGGTCTATGGCATTCTCTTCAGTATCTCTCAAGTCGCTGAGGAGATTATGCAGAAGAATGGGTCTGGAGACCACCAAGGAAGTAAGTACACACGTTCAAAAAGGATTTCAATTTCTTGTATGTTTCCTTAATACTTTTTTAATTTTCATCTCCTGAGTTTTCTATGAATCAGAGATGTAACTGCTTGTTTGTCAAGGTCACTTCAACAATACGCATTGGAGGAATTGGGTTACCATGTTAAGCAATTGTCCCTTTTATTATATTTGTTACAAAGTCCTTTGAAAAGCAGTAATCGATTTATTAATTCGCTTGAAACCTGTCTAAAGGTATTAAAGTCAAATTCAAATACAAATGTAATGAAATCCTGTTCTAACAGAGCACATTTACTTTGTTTCAGAGCAAGGTCCTCAGATCTGTGTGAAGGAGTGGTGGTCACGCCGTGACACACCGATCCAGAAACCTGACGTTGTGAGTGCTATCCCAGTCAAGGATTGGATGCCACCACCTCTCATCAAACTATGGCTGGGTAGAGAACCGGAAGACAAGGAGTACCGTCTTAGAGCATTCCTCTCATGTCTCAGGAGTGATATGCCGTCCATGATGAAGACACCTTATGTTCCAAAGCAAGCCCTCATTCTCTGCTGTGTTGTCAGGTATTTTTGTGCTATGTGATTTTCTCCCAATATAAAACCTCCAGTGTATGTTACTGCAATACAAAATGTATTTGTCCAGTCCAATGAAAACAATTACGAGCATAAGTTTCACCAGCATCAATTTTGATAATTTGGAAGCGATGTTGTCATTGCATTATGATTTTATTCTACACAATAGTATGGAAATTATTTCTTTTCCCTTTTTTGTGAGCAGTATTATACTTCTTTTTCTGAGTTAAGGAGGTCTGCATTGCAAACTTGCTCCAAGTAAGATGCTGTAAATCATCTCACCTTGGCTTCCCGTTTGCACACATAAATACTTTCCCCTGCCTTCAAAGGTGTCCTGAGCTCTGCAATTGTTGCATTGTTTTTAGTCCAGTGTTGGCACATGTATAATCTCATCATTGTGTACTTAATGGTTATTGTTTCATTTTATCATGTGGCTGCCAGAAGGTGGTGTCAGAGGTATTATTTTTTAGCATCTAGTAGATTCCCTTACAGAATACAAATCAATTATGTTTCTTACATCATAATGTTAAATAGTAGTTGTAGTTGTAGTACGTTTTAGTTTTCAAGTTGAGATGTTGAAATTAGATAACATTATTTTATCCAATTATTCTACTGATCTTTTTCAGATATTTACTTCACTTCAGCCCTCCATTGTTCCGTAAGCATGAACTAGATGCTATTCTTGCCCAGAGTGTGTCTCCTATTCTCAATAACCCAGCAGCCCTTCAAGATCTCAAGGTAATTGCCCATTTACTTTTCATGTTTATGCTTAATATTGTTATCATTAAGGATATGGATTATGCCCATTTACTTTGCAAGTCTGTTTGCATTTTGTTGGAAGGGAGATTGTTGGGATACCCATTGACTTTGTTTTGATGTTGAAAATTACAAGTCAGGTGGTACATTGTACTTTATTATCCGGAAGTTTTTTAGACTGAATATTTGATACCAAGAAATATTGGATGAAAGCTACAATATGCTCTGATGGGAAATATTGTCTCATATTCACCCAGGTAAGCATTCATTTGAAAAAGAGCGGAGAAAGAATCTTGTAGCATTTTTAGAGAGAAATGTGTCAAATGATTTTCATTTTAAAACATATTGAGGAATTGAATGAATGCAATTAATAAATGCAATTAAATGAATGTAGGAGTATGTTAATTTTTGAAATGATAGGAATCTTTGCTTTCATTTCCCTGTAGATTCCCAACATTACAGCGCGTGGTGTACAGCTGGCTGCACTGTTCATGCGTGGTGTTGAGACGGCCATCTTTGCTAACGATGCATGTGGAGCACCCATCCCATGGGATCTATGTTGTCCTTGGTTGTTCTTTGATGGCAAGCTCTTCCAGTACAAGCTTCACAAAGCCATGACATGTGGCAGTCTCAAGGAACTCTGCGATGGAAAGGTAACACAATCTCTTCTTATGTCCATTCTTCATTCATGTTATGAAAAGACTCCAATATGTTCCTGAGATTAGAAGTGCGAATGCAAATTGCTACATCCTGTTAATTAATGATCTAGAACTGTTGTATTTTCTATACCATCTGTTATCTGTTGGATATTTGTGTTTTTTCCACTATTGTGCAATATTCCATTATGTTGCTCGGGAGTTAGTAATCCAATGCTTTGTGATTAATCCCTGTGAGTATATGTATCTGTTTCAGATGGATCAAGTTGGGAAGGTTGAGCGTATGAAGCAGGTGATACTTGAAGGTGTGATGATGAACTTCCGTCATCCTATGATCCCTCAGATGGGTCCACCAGCTGGACCTCAGTACCCTGGACCAGGACAAGACTACTTCTTCATGAGACCAGGCGCTCCTATGCATCCTATGCACATGCCACCCATGCCAAGGAGTAAGTGGTTACATTCACAAACTTTCAGATTAAGACAAACTATAGACAACTGTCTGTAGTTGCATTCCACTATGGTTCCCTCTGTATGAAAATTATAACCTGTTTATGGATGCAAACTGTTTCCAGTTCAGTGGTCAGTTTAATTTGGTTGGCTACTATAGATGCGTGTGGCTAAAATTCACTCGAGAATTAGATGAAAAGAAATCAAGCAATATGATTCTCTTTGACAACATAACTCCCATTTTCAAATCAAGGTGCAATTCATTATTTTGTTTCCAAATATGTGTATTTTTTAGTGTGTGTGTGTGTGTGATCCTCATGTTTTCATCGGGTAAGTTTGAATTGGCAGTTAGTTTAACAAGATTTCTCACCCTATAACCTTGCTATGTTTGTCCATTTCAGACAAACGTTCAATGAATGCACGTGGTGGTCAGTTGGAGGTTGCTGGAATGGTCACTTCACAATGGGCTGGTAGTGATGGATCAAGACCCAGAGGGTAAGATTAGTCTCTTCATTTCTCTATTTTGCTACAATTCTACTTTGTACATTTAATTATGTTCAACTGGTATTTTATTCTTTTGCTGTTTTTGATAAAGAACATTTAAATAATAATTTTTACTGATCGAGAAGCAGCAAAAGAAAATTATCTGTCCCCCAATCTGCTTATTAAATGAAGAGATGAATGAAAGACATTTCTATACCAAGAAATTGATTTGTGTGGTATAAATTAGTCCTTACAAGTCAGACACACACTTTTTCTTCTATTATGATTTTTTTTATCTGTTACTGTCTACCAATGAAATGTAATATATATAAACAAATCACATTGAATGAACTTGATTCTTTTCAGAGGTCTGTACATCCCTGGGAACCTAGGCCACCCAAGAGGGCCTAGACCTAACCAAAGAATGGGATGTGGCAATGGAATGGGTCCAGGAATGCCTATGAATGCTTATCAAGGACAGGGCCCAAGGATGTGGGGATACCAACAGGTAAGGATATAAATGGTCTTTTGGAGGTGGTGAGGGCTTTTTTTTCTTAGAAATTTTCATTTAAATGATTTATACTGATTAGTCCCGTTTTTTTATTGGAAAGTTTCAGATGAATAGTTGTTTTGTGTGGAACAAGTGGTGTCGTGGGAGCGTCATGGTGTAGTGGTTCGGACTCTCGCCTCTTAACTAGAGGGCCGGTGGTTCGAATCTCTCCCAGGGAGTTAATTTCCTTCAGCAAGAAATTTACCCATAGTGTGCTGCACTCAACCCAGGTGAGGTGAATGGGTACCAGCAGGAATTTATTCTTCTAAATGCAGAAGCGCCTACTTTGCAGCTATGCTATGGCCGGGTAATAATATTAGATAATTTGTGTCGCGCCTCTGAATAGGTGACTAGAGAGATGGCGTGTTTAAATGCTATATATTATTATTATTATTATCAAGTTAAAATCATTAGCTTATGTAACACACAGTTAGACTATTGAAAAATTGATATATTTGATGATAGTCTCCTTTATCGTTGTGTTTGTAAAGACTCGCTTTACCACCCCTCTGTTTTGAGAAAATCTTGAGGTTTTTATTATAATATTTTCAAGGTGAGAATTGTTCATTGCCAGTATTGTCTTGGTGATTTTTCGAAATATTTTATTTTAGAGGGTTTACTTTGGGAAAAATTTGATTTGTCAGTCTTGTTTATATTTCCTCCAGTGTTAATTGTACAAATATACCTCTTCTTAGCAATATATTTGATAGTTACTATATATTTATTGTGTATTTGTGTGATTGACAGCAAGCAGGCATGGATCAACAAAGGAGGAGAGACAAGAAAACTAAAAGGAAACCAAAAGATGACAAGGAACGAAGCGGGCGTTCGGAGCCAGGGCGTGGTCGCGGTGTGACCATCGAGCAAGACGAACCTGCCATTGGGGGGAAGAACCAATCAGAGCAGATAAGAGATGACGGGGGACGAACAGGCAACTCAGATTCCACTAGCAGCTCACCATCAAGCTCAGATGATGATGATGTCATGTATCATCAAGCTGAACAAGACATCAGTGTATCACCTGGACACCAGACTCAGTTTGGAGGAGAGTTCCAAATTCAAGCTGGTGATCTTGATGGACAAGGGGAACCAGTCGGTAGCTATCATGAGGGTGGTTATGACCTCCCATCAACCAACAAACAAGGCCCCTATAATGGAGACAGTGTTGGACTTGAAGACACTCATCAGTAGATATGTACAAACTCATCAATGTCAACGTTTTTGACTCAAAGTCATTAGCAAGTATTATTCAATCTTTTGTATACATAAATAGAAAAAACAAAAAAAAATATTCATGTTGTACTAAACGCGTAAAAAGTCTGAATTGGGCTCAAAGCCATGTACAGAGGTAATTATGAAATAAACACTTTTTGGACAGTATTTGTACAGTATTTGTAGAAGGATGTTTTTGAATGAGATTCACGCACAAGGCAGCTTGGTAAGGTTCTTGAGTGGTTTGGAGCTGATTGTCAGCTTTCTATTCTTCTTCTTGTCATCTTATGTTGTTTTGTTTTCATTAATAACTAACCTTTACTAATATTAATCTTGTATCCTGTCAGTTTAGTTAGAGCATAACTGCACTCATGACCATTCTAGTACAGCATTCAAGCGCCATGGTTAAGATTGATATCTAACTTCTCTGACTTGAATGAAAGGCACATCTTACCGTCAGATGAGTTCACTTGTCCTTTGGCTCAAAAGTGAAAATCGTTGCTTGGTTCAAACAATCAACCCTCTGAAAAGGATTATTATAAGCGAAAATCTAACTTCTGAAAAGTTGTAGGAACTCAAAGTCTAGTTATATTTCTGTTGTCAGTGTTATCATAAGAAAAACTTTTATTCCTCTTACAAGAACTATCGTAAGAGAAGCATTATGGAATTAATTAGCATTAATATACACTCAAATAAAAGAACTATACTTTGTATGAGAAACAACCATAATCACATCATTTTCCTGCACCTATATTGACTAAAAATATAGACCTTTTTTTACTAAGGAATGAAGACACTTGCTATTTATATCAACGCATCATTGGTTATGGCATTACACAGAAATATAATCACTGCTTTAAGTTTCTTTTCTTTTAGTTAAGGTTACACTTGAAGGATGTGTCATGTTTCTCTCATTATGGTGTTCCCTTTTTTTTGGGGGGGGGGGGGGGGCGGGCGTAAAATTCAGACTTTACATTTTTAGAGGAAAATAAAGTAAAATGCTGTTGTCTAGTTGGTAAATAACTATGTATTGTTGATTTCCTATTATGCATTATGTGTATGAAAAGAGGTTCAAATTTGAAATGACTTGCGAAATATTTTTTGTACATCCCTATCCCCATCCCTCCTTCCTTACTTATGTGAGCAATGCACCTTTGAATTGATTGTGTGCTTGTATATGATGACTGTTTTGTGACTCCCTATCCCCTCCTAAACTCCAGTCACACAAAAGCTTGTTCATAAATTACAGAAGGAAAGTATTGCCCTCTGGAAATGTATTATGGTACTAAATATCTTTTGCAAGTTATATATTATGATCCTGTCCAGTAGATATCTTGTCATCTTGTTGTGCAGCATGTACAAACCAGCATTACTTCAAAAATAAATGTCTCTATTGTTGTACAGGATTTTTTTCCAGTTCAGAAAGGTTTTTTTTATCCAGCATACCATAGAATTTTTTTGATTTATAAATCTTTTTTGTGTAGTTAAAACTGAAAATGAGACGGCGCGTTGTATCGTAAATATTATAATTCTGCATTTTTGTTTTAGAAAATGATGTTGATATTGCAGTCAGCATTTTGATAGGAAATTGTGTAGGGATAATTGATACCTATTTGATTATGAAACTGGTTTAACCTATCACTCAGTAAAGCGTGTGTAAAATAACTTTAATGGATGGAGAACAATGTAAAATTGGTCATTGTAGACAAGTTTTCACGCTATAAGGAATCAATAAATGATAATCTACACAATAGTATTAGAAATGTACATGTTTGTCTTACCGAGTTTCATACTCTATGTGTGACTTTGTGATATTATTTTACAGTTGTTCATTCAGCATATTATTCACATCATATGCATATGAAGGATTTCTATGAAAAGTAAAATGTTAGATTTGTATGAAACACCCCAATTTATAATAGGATATACTCAGATAATAATAGTTGTAACGCTAAAAAGTAGATAAAACTTATTTTGATCTAAAATTGTATCTGATGCTCTTGTTCATTACAAACTGTAAAGCAATGTAACCTGTTCAGACTCTAGGAATTTATTAGTTTGTCAAGTCTTTGTGATATTGCTTGTTCTAAATTTTAATAAAGTAATCGTGTATGAAGTAGGGACTGCACAAAATTATTAATAGTACATGCGTCTTGCTAAGACAAAGATCTAATTATATTTCATTTTTATGACATATTGATCTTTTGAAATATGATATTGAATATATTGTCGTCTGGATATACATAGATCCAAATACTAGGATTCATATGATTATGTTGGGGAACGTCTTTATCTGAGGCGTCAATTGCATATGAAAATTAATTACTACAGTAGGAAATTACAATTCAAAACATTGATAAGATTTCTCATTTGAGTTTTAATTTGTTACGTCATCCTAGGTATAATGAAAAAAAAATACTTAAGTTCTAGATGACTTGAGATCTGCTCTCACAAATTTAGGGAAAGTTGCATTAGTTGCAGTATTTCAAGTAACCCTCCAGTACACTCATAAAGTTAAAAATGTGTGAGAAGGTTAGTTTATTTGTTGTTTACATATCTTTAGTTGCATCTGAATTTTAACTTCTACTAAAATCTGAAAATGTTATTTACTTCTTAAAGTTTTCACACAGCTGATGTAGAAAAAAATATTATAAAAATGCAAAAATTACCAGCAATATTTTCTGATTTGGTACAATTAAAACAAAAAACACATTCAAAATGTTAGCCTGTGGAAAAAAAACCTTTTAAATAGTGTTGTTTGATTTTTCCCCTTTGTTTACGAATGCCCAAAATTTCAATCAGACATACATTTAGTTTTGTAGTGCCTATCAACAGAAATGATTTGTTATTTGAAAGTTGGAATTATTACCTTTCTTACAGATTACAAAAAAAAAATTTAATTTGGAACTTCACCCAGAAATTGATTGGCTGTCGGTGAATGAAGAAAAATGAGATTAAAAAACATAAAAATCTGAGCCAAATGGGATCTGTTGTGAATTGTGACCATCTTTATTTCCACCACTAATGGGTACCCTTGAGGTGACATTTTTGGCATAATCTGTGTTGGCATGATGGAGAACTCTCCACTCTGTACACATATTCTCATACTTTAATTTTGTTCAAGAAAAGTTGTCAAAATTGTATAGTTCTGTTGAATATGATATAGCAATTCTGCCAGGATTTTTTTTTTTTTTTAAATATTGAGGGTAGTTCCTCGTTTGATAAATGACAATGATCAACTTTTTAATAAATTCATGAACATAGTAAATGGTGAGTTCTCCATGATAGCATCACAAATAATAACTAAGTTACCAACGCAAGTATGCCTATTACAGATGGAAACTGAAACTTTGAAAATTCATAACTTTTGAAAGGACTATTTGATTTTGCCCAAATTTTTAGTTTGTTCACCCCATTGTCCCCTTACAATCTTACTTTGTGTGACTTTCCTTTCACTTTGTGGTAGCAAGTCTCATTTTTGTAGCAAGTCTCATTTTAAGAAAATCTAGATATAAAACTTTTTTTTTTAAATATTTTTCAGGGGGATGGGGTTCTTTGGTATAATTTTCAGGAATGTCATGACAGTCTTCAATCATGGGAGACAAGACGTCCTTATTTTCTTTTAATTTTTATTCATGTATAATTAGATAATTGTCATAATTGATTCTTGAATAATGCAAATGTTTTGGAATTTGTTTACATTACAATGGATATATCCCAAACCAAGTTTTTGGTCCTGACCTATGAAAGGGAAAGCCTTATTAATGTAAATGAGGTCATTCCAAACAAAATAACTATATTCATTTATATGTATGTGGGTAGCTAGTTAGGACTTACTGCCATGTATTTCAATAAGGATCAAGAGTAAAGGAAACTCCTAAACCATCAAAGCTGTGTTTTGGTTGTAGATGCGTACTTTGATATCCTAAACTTGTTGTGTACATGGATGGAAACTTTGCATTTGAGAATCTTCATGAAGATTTGCAGACCACACTACCTACCACCACGGCCACCACCACCATTCTCGTCATCAAGACAACCATCAACATTGTTTCTTCTTGATTTGACCATCAATGAAGATATACAAGTTACTAGAAAGCCAGAGAAATGGCCTAGACTGATCACAAAATAAAAGAAAACTCTGAAGCTTATTGCTTCATGTTCAGTGTTAAACTGGACGTATTGAACAATGTATGAAGTGCTACCATTGAATTGGTGCGCTGCATCAAGGAAGCCCACCCAACATAGAGGTGGCCCATCTAAGGGTATGTCCTGAATGGTTATTACTCTTAAATCTACAAAAATCTGTGGATGAAATTATGTGACATCTGTCCTTTGTGTATTATGTTGCTACATAAAAGATATTTTCTTATGACTCTGTCCTAGAGAGGTATTGTGATGTTTCACATTTGATAATATGATAAATTCACTAATGTACTTGGGACAGTCGTAAAAACATATGGTATAATCTAGGAAGTGTCACAAATTTTCCTCCCACAATTGTAAATATGTTGTAATATAGATTTACAATGTAATGCTGACTATCCAACATGCTTTGTATTTTGTTGTTAATATGAAAATCATTTACTTTTGCTCAGATGTATGTTTCAAATCCAGTTCATCCCAGAAAGATATTGTCTAAAGTTAAAGTTATTTTCTCCTTTTCAAAAAGAAATAGAATTTGATATTATTTTCATGTTAATGTTTGAAAGACCATCTTAATTATTATTTGAATGCATAATGAAGACTTCCAGTAAATTTTGGTCATGTAACAAAGGGCGTTTTATCTGCTTTTCAAACATGAAATGTGCAGTAAACCCACGGCCAAAAAAGGAGCAAATTTCAGATTTATCACCTGCCTAACATTCAGAGAATTTTACCCGTTTTTGGGGGATGTTGAACCAGACATTTTTATAAATGTTGCCTCCTAAGAATAAAAACTGATAGACTATGGAGATTTTTAATGGATTTCAATGCTTCTCATCGCATATTGCTATCCAAAGCTGAATGCAAATGGTGGTCTAGTTTTTAGCATCACATTCTTTGAAGTTTGTGCGTATGCATAATTTAACATTAAATTATTGTTGTTTTATCGTTTCATGGGTTCCATGGTCTTTCTTCTAATTTCAGCCCCACCCCTTTTTATCTGCTCATTTGACATCTATTTGTGATTCTTTTGCAAAACTGTTTTTCTTGTAAATATCCATGGACAAAGAAAGTAACATGGCTGTCCCAAACTGAAGGATATTTTGTATTCTTGATAAAATACAAGAGGGGAAATTAGGTAACCATTATAAAATTTGCAACCCCATCCTTAACCCTATTCCAACGGTCAATTTGACCCCCCCCCCCCTCAACATTTTTCGCGATCGCTCCGCCGTGCAAAATCTTTTCACCGCGAGACTCCCTGACTTTTTTCTTTCAAGTCTTGCACATTATTTTCGCAAGAATCGGGCATATATTTATGTCGCCGCGCCACTTTTTGTAAATGCATGTCAGACCGAAAATGGCTCAAAAACATGATTTTGTGTACAAAGTCAATGTAAATTGTGATTGCAGTAAGAATTCATAAAGATCAATATATTTTTAATTTTATGGGCTGAAATTGATTCATTTTAGCATAAACATGCTTAAAAAATGTTCTGCAATATATTTCATTGAAAAAATAATGGAAAATGAAAGGTCGAAAAAACAAAGAAATACATAAGAAATTCATAAAACAATACAATACATAAGAAATTAATTGTCATTCCAAATTTTGTTTCAAATAGTGTCATGAGGAATGTGATAAAGAATATTCACACCAAAAATGAGACTTCTCGGAGCTTCATTCAGTAAAATAGAGCAGAAAGTATAATTTCATGCATAAATTTGCATATTTAATTATTTAAAAATAGAATTTATGAATTTTAGAAAAAATTAACAATACAGTTTGGTAGGTTACACCCTGCTCTATGTGCGTGCAAAATTTCGCGGCGATCGAGCGATCCACGGCCGAGATCTGAAGANAAAATAAGGTTAAAGGTTATAATGTCGGAGTTTGCAATTCTCTTAAATTGCGTTATCACATATATACCAAGTGTAACTAATATATGGAGATGTATATTAAATGGCCTGTTAACTCTATATATTTAGCAAGTGTTCCCAATTTTCATATTTTTGATTGAAGAAAGAGTATGTACTATATCTAGCTTTTCCTTTGATTATTTAAAGGCACCATAAGTTATTTGATTGTAAGTAATTGACCTGCGTGACTGTGGTTAGGGAAACTATATTTGTAGCATTAATATTATGTTACATTTCCCCTTGAATAATAGATTGTCAAAATGTATGCTATGAAAGATGTAGTTTGTGTTTTGTAAAGGCAAATGCCAGAGATACTTTTAAAAGTAATAAAGTTATTTTAATTACTAGTTCTAGAGAATCCATACATTCAAATATATGATACTTGTAGATTGATATAGTAAAATGTAGTTGATAGCAGAACCTTTATTTGACAAGTGATTTGTCATTCAGGGGCCTCCAAATCACTGACTTCCCATTTGAGTATGTGGTGGAAATTTGACAGACATTTCATTGGGTTGTCAAATAGCGCCTACAAATGAAAGGTTTTTGCAATGCCCCTATCCAGTTGTATTTCATGAAAACCAGTAGATTTAGTGCAGTTAGTAGATTGGGTGACTTCAAGTACGGTGTTGAACGCTGGTGTTGGTGTTACAGCAAAACCAACACCAGCCTCAACACCAAACCTGAAGTCTGTCGGTGTTGGGGTTGACCTCGCAAGATTCTGACGTATTGCCGCTCGTTTCTGTATCACTTTTGTAAACTGACCAACGGTGTTGGAGCTCGGTTTACGGACCGTTTTGCTCTCTCAACACCAACACCAACACCAAACACCGTACTTGAAGTCACCCATTGTTAGGCTTGTAGATGACAAATTTATCACATCAGTTTAGAACTGCATATAAAGATTAAAAAGTTGATGCATCATATTGAATAGATCATCCTCGTCAGGTGTATGCATATTACTACAATCTGTGAAAATTGCTCATTGAAAAACACATCTATATCCTATCCTTAACTGAAACAATTATCAGTGTTTCTCCAAGAAGAAATAGGAAATAAGATCACCATATATGTAACTTAATATGTGTGGATTGTGCTTAGTTTAAATCTAATGTAAGAATCCTATATTTGCTCGTCGCTCCTTTGTAATAAGAAAAGAAATGTGTGTTTAAAATGCTAAATTTGCTTGCTAGGTAGATGTTGTAGATTGTGTGAATTTTAAGTATTAGTGAGTCCTACTAAACTTCATTTTGTAATTGAAAACCACTCAAGAATAGATTAGCACAGCAGGACACTCATGTGAGAGGGATTGATTGAGTGGGCAAAGTCACTAAGATTCAACAACCAAAGACCAAATTGTAATGTTGTTTTTTTGTTCAGGGTCCCTATGCATAAAGCCTACCATTGGTAAAAAATTTGTCATTGATAGTAACTCCTGAGGGATCCTTTATCATGATTGGCAAATGTGTACTGTTGCCATGGTAACTACTCTCAATGACTAGGTAAAGTTTTATGTAATTGGGCCCAGATCTGTGCTAGTATAATACAGAGCTATTTGGAATCTATATTTGCTACAAATGATTGCCTGGCATAGAAAGTGGTATCCTTTATCATTACCAAGTAATAATTTCCCATTCCCCATCTTCTCACGTCCATATTTCCTTGGCTCATTTCCCGGCATAAAACATCATTAGAAGCAATCTTCTACATGTAATGATCAGCCAGTCAGATGTACAGTCAGATATAGGAGAACATTTTATGTTATCCAGCATGATATAAGATAAAACAGTTCCTTGGCTAGATGTAGAGTTCTCTGACCATCGGGATCTCTGTCTGTTCATTATTTTTGTTTATGTTGATATAATTGAAATGAGGGAATATTGGGTAAACACTAGGGAGATGTACACACATTTCTGTCATTTTATGCACAAGAACAAAGTCAGGCAGGTGTATCCCCAAAATGAAGTTTATGTGACTTTGGATTAAATTTAGCTGTTGTGTTATGTCAAGTTCTTTGATCCTAGCGTAAAGAATGTATATTCAATAGGTGAAACATTGTGCACACATTTGTGTCAGTATGCCATGTGTAGTCTTTGTAGCTTGTTGATTGCTGAGCAATATGCATAAATTATGACCAAATTTAATCATTATCTTACTATTGTCTTTAAACAGAACTGATGTCATATGGATTCAAGTCCACATTATAAAATAAAAGACTATTTATATTTTCTTTTTGGAAACAGCAACAAAATAGTATGTAATATATATATCATGATCTTTCGGATATGTGATCCAAGTTGAAAAGATCAAAGTTATATTGGTTCTAAAAACTGAATTATTCTTTCAAACCCAAAATGTGAGAAAACATGTCTGCTTAAGGGCAATAGGAGATGAAGCTAGCTGGTTGTGTATTGGAAATGAAAAAGTAGAGGTAAAAGAAATGGTCATAAAAGTCAGTGCTAGTTTTAGGTTTTATATTTTGACAATTCAAGTTTTGTAGAACGCCATGCCAACTTTCTAATTTACATGCTTAATTTCTGTCCTTTATTGTGTAAACTATTTCCTACAATCTCGCGTTGCAGATTTCTTTCTCTTATTTTCCTCTCTTCTTTTTGTAATTAATTGTAGCATGTGAATGTTGCAAAAAATAAAGCTTTGTTTAGAACAAAGTAAAGTCACTTGGTTGTTGAGTATTTTCATTGATTGTGTTGGAGGTAGTTGATGAGATAGCAAGTTATTTTCATTGATTGTGTTGGAGGTAGTTGATGAGATAGCAAGTTATTTTCATTTGATTGTGTTGGAGGTAGTTGACGAGATAGCAAGTTATTTTCATTTGACAATGCCATCATGTCTAGAATACAATTTAGTGAAAAGATTTTGGACATGCGGTTCAATACTGTATTCCTTTAAAAAGCAATTTGGATTTCATCATTTTCATTACCTGTTCAAAGAAAGTGTTGTCCATTACACACAAAAAACTTAAAGGGGAACCAACCCCTGGAATTGTCATGTTCTCATCAGATAAACAAAATGTAAAAATTTGAGCAAAATCGGACAATCCGTTCAAAAGTCACAAATTTTCGGACACCTCATTCACTCTGTATGCAAAGTTTCAAATTTTTTTCGGAAGAGTCAATAAAATGTTAGTTTTCCGCTTCAGTATAGCATTCCTTTATTGATTCTGCATGCATTTTGAGAAGAAAGTTGGAGGATCCTAATGTAAATTTAACATTAATCAATTTTTTAGATTATATGTACAAATTGAATGAGGAGTTCATAACTTTTGAACGGATTGTCCAATTTTGCTCAAATTTTCACAGCTTGTTCATCTGATTTTTCTTCATTCAATAAGAACTTGTTCCTTTATGTCAATAAAGTGATACAAAATCCAAATGACAATCCCAGGGGTTAGATTGGAATCCAAATTGTACACAAGGACTTGTACAATGTAAGTGGTTGCACAGATAGATAGACAACACCAAAACACATCAAATCCAGTATCAACAAATAACCTAGTTGTAAGTCCCTATTTTCCCTTGATAGTTAAGATACGGGTCTACAATAAAACATCTAAAATGGGAAACCACAAATAAACATACAATGCCACTGTCTGATATATAAATGATTTCATTTTATTTAAAACATTACATTGCAAAAATATTCCATTCAAAGCACATGGAGTATCTCATGACCAGATAGCAAGTTTGTTGTTTTTTAGAACAGTATTTTGGCATTTCTTTAGAAAATAAAACATGCAATTGTCAATACATATATAACTATTACAAATTTGACCAAAAATAAAACTTTTGTAAAATCTATTTCATACACTCTATATTCAAATAAAACAGACTGTAGATGAGTTGAACATTACAGGGAGTTGATTAATGCCTTTGATTTCTTTGGTCCCAAGGACCTCGTTATAATGAGGTTTGACTGTATTATAACTTTATAATAATCAGATACCACATAGTAGTGCATGGTCTATGTGCGATACTGGATTTTGTGCATGATAAATAACTATGTTATCCTGATTGCAGTTTTGTTCCATCGTGGCATCGGGCCCAGGAAAAATAGTGCAATGAACAAGCAATAATATAGTGCTAAACCCATATATGATAGATCTATAGACTAATAACATTACAAAACATTTCATTACATGCATGAATGCATCCATAAATCTGCTTGGTGACTGAAGGTCCACAAAACATTACAGAGGAACGCTCTAAGGGGATGTTGCAAGCATGTTGCACGTGATCGCAAATCAAAGTTCTGCAAATCACTAGCAAATTGGAATGCGCATTTTACAAGACCAGTGTGAAATGATGATTTTGATTGGCGATCAACTGCAACTGATTTTAAATTTGTAGCAACACCCCTTGAGAAAGGCAAAAGTCACCATTGTAACCCTAATGGAATTGTTGCACATTTGATACTAATCTAACAAATCACAATGTGCGTACACGAAAACGGAGGCAAACAGTACGAAAAGATGCTTCGGACTATTAAATATTCCTTGATACAGCAGTAACTGTGTTATCTGAGGGGTTAAAAAAATGTTTAAAAAAACTCTAAATAGCTGGGACCAGGTAATAAACTCTTATCAGGGAGATTGTCATATTGAATCTTTTTTTGGAAGAAGTTTCTCCTGTATGTGTTGATATAAATCATCCATCATGATGATTTTGCCTGGAAACCATTCATTCTTTTATTCATTTTCATATTTGGAGATAATAAAAGGGCAGTGGAATCACTGTTCATTTTGGAGAATTTACCATACAGGAAAAAGATGACAGTTATATTCAATTATACGGGTAGCACCACGATCATAGACACAGCCTTTAAAATTTAAATTATGTTTAGCTAACAGGGAAGCACAATAAATGAATAAAATTCAGAATGTGTAGCTGGGCATTCATTCACCATTGGTTATAACAATGGCAGCCACAATTACAGAGAGACGGGACATGAATGTATTACAGCTGAGTATTTTGATATTTTAAGCTTAGTTTGAATACATGGTACACCATAACCTCATATGCATAAAGTCTCTAACAATTCATTGTTACTCTTGTCTAAGCAGGGAGTTGGGATTCTAAGGCTTTACACTCCAAAAATGACTGAACACTCCAATCCGTAATTCACACTTATCCCTTGTTTTAGCTGAACACCCTGGGAATAATAGTCTGTTTTTGTGTCAATCCCTTTTTTTTTAGATCTATTGCCTGATATATAATGGCTAGAGAAAAATGTCTGGTGTGTACCTGGCTATCCATTATATACTTGGGGTGTAAATGGGGTGTAAGAGACGCGAGCTCTGCAGATGTAGATCTCTCCATTTTGACAGAATTTTTCTACCAGAGCCGGGTTTGAAATTTGGAACTTATATAATAACTTTAATAATAATTTAAAACATTTACCTTTTGAGCAATTTTATAACTCTCTCATTTATTTTTGTGGTTCAATGGGAAAACAATATTTGTTCAACACGAAATACCTGGGATTCTAAGAGTGTTGCTAGGCAGTTGCAATCCATTTCAAAGCAATTGTAAGTAAATTTCTAATTGCTGGACGCCTGTTTGTTAATAAGGCTTGTTTAAAGAGGGGAGTTACTTCTTTGGTAATGTTGGTGTGCCTAAAATTGCTATCAAATATACTTCTAAACATATAGACATACTTCATTTCATTAACATGAGAAAAAAATTTAAGAATAATGAAAGAACAAACATATTTCAAAATACATATATTAAAGACAATGTTCAGAATACAAGATAAAACCACATATTTCATCATATATCAGTTTGAAACGTCGAATGATCCACATAATTTAGGCTTTATTGGCAATAAAAAGACAACCATAGCAGGTCCTATTTTGTAACTTCTAGACTAAAGGTATGATAATGAATCTAATTGTGGAGACGCTGATGCGGTAGTGGTCTGACTCTCGCCTTTCAACCAGAGGGTTATAGGTCGAATCCTACCCATGGCGTTAATTTCTTTCAGCGAGAAATTCATCCACATTGTGCTGCACTCAACCCAGGTGAGGTGAATGGGTAACTGGTAGGAATTTATTCCTTGAAAAAAAGTATGCACCTAGTAGCTGCACTGCTAAAGCCAGGGTAATAATGCTGCAATTGTAGAGCGCTTAGGGAATCCTCTTGTAGAGTTGATAAGCGCTATATAAAAGCCGTTCATTGTTATTATTATTGTCTGCCACTTGTAGACTGAACTAAATTTGACCCCACTCTCCCACCCACCAAAAATGCTTTTGACATTAATACTAGTAACATAGTGCTTTTATAGCACATATCACAGAGATAGAGACTCTATGTACATAAAGAGATGAAAATAGGAAATGAAAGATGCCATTCAATAAGGATATACTTATTTAGATTGCATTTTGAACAGACAAGTTTCAATTGAAGATTTAACCCTGGGTATAGTGGATGAGTTATTTATATGAGATGGCATGATATTCCAAAGTGACAAAGCAGCATGGGCAAATGTCCACTCTAAAAAATATATATATATATATATATACCAAGATTAGGGAACCATAAGAGATCTTTCTAAGCTGATCTTAGATTTTGGGGAGGTACATATGTAACATAGGTAACTTGAGAGTATGGAGTTCGGACTTGATGGGTAGGACGGAAGAGTAAACATGACTACACTGAAACCCAATGTAACCATTTTAAGACTGGGGTGATGTGAACTTAGTTGGGCGGTGGGTACATATCTTTCATATTGTATTTTAACATTATACTGTGCACACATTTTGCAAAACAGATATATATAACATGTCATTTCATAATTCTGAGAGTTAAATTGTGTTCTTAAATCTTTCCTCTTCATTTTTCATAGAATAGCAAATTTTCAGTATGGTCTCTCGACCTCTTTCCCACATTTCATCAAGACATTGCACAAAATATAAAAGTGACAAGTATTTGAAAAATATACTATGCATATAGTCATAGGTCTATTTGTGCATTTTTTCCTTGTTAAGAGATTATTGACAATGATTATTAACTATAGGTCATAAATGTAACAAACCAAGCCATGCTTTTAAAAAATGTCATAAAATTTAATGCACAAAAAATCCATTAAAAATTTGCTTTCAGCGTTATAAAACTGAGAGTTAAGAAAATAAGATCAGTTACAAATTACTATTTGATTTTCTTGAATCCAGCCCTTGTCTACATAATGATGACATGCAGAAAAATACCTAATTACTGAAACCAGAGAAGAAAGAAAATTGAATGAATAAAAATGAAATAGTAAACAACAAATATATTTAGAGTGTGAAACAGCCTTGTATAGAGTTGGAACTGTCTTTCAGATGTATTGGGACCAACATTCATTCAGACATGGGATATGGTTAGTTATGGGAAAGCCAATGTTTAATGCAAGAAGTTGTCAGAGTTTAACCCTTTGGATGCAACAGGATTAAACAGAAGCCCAGATTACAGGGCTGTTACAAATGAGGTCAGTTTTTTACCTTTGAGACACAGAATATTATCAAGAGTTTATAACAACAAAACTTACGTTATGAGAATAAGAAGAGTACTGTCTTTCATTGAGACATTCATTTAGACTCCTGTTATGTTAAAATTTGCTTAATTAGCCTTCAAATTAGAGGATGCTTCCAAGTTATACAATAGCAACAATGCTAGGTCACATCCAAAGGGTTATAGCGCCGGTCTCTGCCTCAGCTGGGCGCTCATGGTGCTCAATATTATCACAAAAATTTCAAGTGAATGTATATCACAATGTGAAAATGATGAATAATTCATATGTTTATGCTCTAAACCTTTTATTTCCCTGATACTTACTTGGATTCATAAGAAAATTCACAAGGAGACTGCATAATAGAGGGGATTGGATGAATGGTGGCTGACTAAGAGAGTTCACACTGTGTTTTGAAAGCAATTGTTAAATTCTACTTACTAGCACAATAACGATGCTTTCATACACATTCTTCCTAATTCAAAAATATTCGCTGGTATGTGAGATAATTGCATATAAAAATCATTTCTTTATCTTTCAATATATACAACCATTATCTAAAATATCTACCAATATTTGGCTGCAGCAAATCTTTGTGTCATTTCACGCCAAAGAGAGACCAACAAAACAACAAAAAAAAACCTATAACCTGAAAGAAACATGGCAAGTTATTTCATGGAAGAGCATTGATGCATTAAGTCGTCCTTTCATGCGAAAAAATTGGCATAATTTGCGTAAAAGATAAAATTAAAAGATATCTATCTGTACACATATGACTTTGTACACTATTTACATGACAATGAATTGCATTTCATATCAAGATTGTCTCATCCGCAAATGTGTCATGGAGATCATTTTTGGAAGCATCATGGCTACAAATGGAGGACATTGTATTTTTGTCAACTTTAAGTTAAAATGTTGACAAACTGTAGAAACAAGAGGTTACTGAATCAAATATGCCATGGGTTAACTGGATTATCTAATTACCTGATTTTTTAAAAGTATCGCCAAGTCTACAAACAAATGATAAAAGGATCTTCATTCTATTTTCACACTTCTTGTTGCTCCTTTAATATTAATTACAAACAGATGAATGAATTCCAAATTGTGTTGAAATCATAGAATTATGAAATAACGTTGCGAATATGATCTACAAAATAAATAGTGTCTTCAATTTGATTTGATTATCAGAAATTACCATGCCTGATGCTCCTCTGATCTCGTTACTCTTTTTGGTAGGCTAATATTGCACTGTGTATGCACCTAGGGCATGCCCCAGGTAGCGTCTTCTCCCCTCCTTCCTCTGTATACATGGCTTGTAATGCCTTCTGAGTGATAGGTAGAGGAACAGGGAGAGCCTCCATGTCTGTACCCCATGTTGACATCACCTGCTGCTTCAGATCTTGTCTCTGATAGTGATGCCCACAGGTGAACACCACACAGTCTAACGACACTCTGCTACCAACAGCGCCCTCACGCATTGATCCACCACCAGGCACCAAGGACGCAAGATCCTTGCCAGAGAGTCTGATGTAGCTCTGTGACATGACATCTTTCCTCAGATTGAAGAGGATCTCCTGCCACAGCTTCTCAGCTGACACACTGCCATACGATGAGGATGAAGCAGCTACATCCAGTCTAAGCTGGTTTGAACTGGTTTGGACTGGAATGAATGTGGACAGTACCTGGTCTAAGTTGGCTATTGTGGCTTGGCTGCTAGAGACAGACGTCACAACATGGTTGGTGATCTCTAAGCAGAATGAAGAGCTGAATCGATCTAAGAATGCTGGAGGTATGAGGTAGTCATCGGCTTTACTTGTCTCTGATTCATTGTCTCCTTCCATGCGGTTCCCACTGAAGAATAATAGACAGTACATCGTGAATAGAAAATACATTCTCTTTTAACAGGACTTAACACAAAAGTGATTATAACTATTTACTGGGAAAATTGACAAAATATACTCATTCTTATTTGCTGACAACGATTCCGGCAAAAATACTGATTGAAATGTTATAACATTCATTATAAGCTTCTTTTGGAAAGAGATATGAACTAAGAGGTTGAGCTACTTGGTCTAGATGAGGCAGAGGAGTGAGTCAGACTATAAAGACTTGAATAGTCTGATAAAGGTCTGACTTACTTGAAGAGTACTGAACTGAGAGACTGAGTCAATTGGTCTAGATGAGGTAGAGGAGTGTGTCAGGCTAAAAAGACTTGAATAGTTTGAATTTAACATAATGAATTAATAAAGGTCTGACTTACCTGAAGAGTATTGAACTGAGAGGTTGAGCCAGTTGATCTAGATGAGGTAGAAGAATAGATTCCAATGCATTCATAGCTAGATGATCATGATGATGCCAGTAGTGGAAGATCTGTTGAAAATATCAAGTTCAATTCCTCATAATATAACATATACCGCAATTGAGAGTAATTTTCCAAATTTATATTTTCTCATTAACTTTCATATTAAGTCTTCGAACTCAAAGCTTTCCAACGATATACCACATGCATTCTGAAACAAATTTATGTTTCTATAATATATAAATGAAAAGTTAATCCTTTTCTCACTACTCCTTTGAGAAATTTGCAAATAATCAACTACGAAAAAAAAATGGTAACAGATTTTCGTCCATTTTTTTACACAACAACAATAATATACCCATAATCCTTCCAGCACATACGTCATATATCTGTTGTTTCATTGGCCAAGATTTTGATTCATTGAGTGACTTCAAGTACTGTGTTGAACGCTGGTGTTGCAGCAAAACCAACACCAGCCTCAACACTAAACTTGAAGTCTGTTGGTGTTTGGGGTAGGCCTCGCAAGATTCTGACATATTTCTGGTCGTTTCTGTATCACTTCAGTAAACTGACCAACGGTGTTGGAGCTCGGTTTACGGACCGTTTTGCTCTCTCAACACCAACACCAACACCGAACACCGTACTTGAAGTCACCCAATGACTGATAGAAGAGATGAAAGGAGCGGTACCTGGCTCAACAGCTGCTTGCCCGTTTCTATGACGATGGCTTCATTAAACCGGGAAGTTGGTGCCTTTTCCAGAGCCAATCTATAAAAACAGAAAAGTAAACCAAATTAGATGAACTCTCGTCAATATATGTATGCCTCCATCATCATTGAGTTTTAAGTAGCATCCTCTAGTTTGAAGGCTAATTGCACCTTTTTTGTTTGGTAATATTGTCATTTTATCTATTGAATGATTTTGAATTATGAATGATAGGTGGATAAGAATTGAAATAATTATTGCCCTATCCCAACATGGATAAACACTTATTGAATATGCTTCTCTGAGAAGTGGTGAAATAAATATGCATTAACCAAACCTGCAACAATCACTTCTCAGTGATCTTGTGGTAAGACGCATTTGCAACAACCTCATAATCAGGTTTCTATAGAAGCGATTGTCAGATTGAATACATTGCTCTGTTGTTGTAGAAGCCTGCTATTCCCAAACCATTCATTTACCTCAGATACTTGCTGACAGTGGAGATCACTTTCTCTTGGTGTGTATGGTGATCCTTGCTAAACTCAGACTGTAATTCCTTGAGACTGTATTGTAATGCTGAGATATGATCACCTGTCTGCTGGCTCAGCTCCNAAAAGTTATGAATTTTCAAAGTCACTGAGATATGACGATCCCTGTCGCTGATGGGGATCCGTGCGATCGGCAAATTCGATGGAATCTGTGACGTCATGTCGGGCAACTTCTCATTCACTTTGTACATAGAACTTTTTTAAATGGAATAATGTAAAATTTAGAGTAAGGTTGCAACATCATTCTTCTCAAAATACATGCAGAATCAATACAGAAATGCTTTACCCCAATCGAAAATTGGCATTTTGTTGACTTTTCCGAAAAAAGGGAGAAAATGTAAAAACATGACGTCACGGATTCCGTCGAATTTGCCGATCGCATGGATCCCCATGAGCGGTAGGGATCGTCATATCTCTGTTACTTTGAAAAGTCATAACTTTTGAACGGGTCGTCCGGTTTTCACAGTTCGTTCATCTGATTTTTCTTCATTCAATGAGAGCACAATAATCCCAGGGGTTGGTTTCCCTTTGAGAACCAAGGCTACAAACCGGAGTAAATTAATACCAAATTCAAACTTTTCTTTTTAATCTGTTTTGGGCCTAAGGATTCAAAACTTTCCAATGATATATCACTCGCATTCTGAAGATGCTGATAACAAATTTATGTTTTAAAAAATATACAAATGAAAAATTAATCCTTCTCTCACTACTCCCTTGTTAAATTTGCATCCATTTTTTACACAACAATAATAATATACTCATAATCATAATATGTGCTTGCAGGATTACGAGTATATTATTATTGTTGTTTCATTGGGCAAGAATTTGAATCAATGACTGATAGAAGAGATGAAAGGAGCGGTACCTGGATCAACAGCTGCTTGCCTGTTTCTATGACGATGGCTTCATTGAACCGGGAAGTTGGTGCCTTTTCAAGAGCCAATCTATAAAAACAGAACAGTAAATCAAATTAGATTAACTCTCGGTTGCACATGGACAAAATTTATGCCTCCACCATCTCCTCTTAATTAGAAGGCTAATTACACCTTACTTTAATATTCATTTACATAGATTTTATATATCAATGCAAGAACAACCTCTCTTATATGATAATATTATCATTTCATCAATTGAATTATTTTGTATTATGAATGCTTGGAGGATAACAATTAAAATAATTATTGCTTTGCCCAAACATGGATGATCAGTGCATCTCTGAGATGCTGTGAAATAAATGCACATTCATTCATTCATTTTTATTTCATTTTCACAGGAAAAATACAAAATCATTTTACAAGGTAACAAAGAATTTTGCAAATACAAAATAATACATCATAATTATATTC
>BQKZ01000032.1:212085-237700 GCA_036244855.1 Temnopleurus reevesii
AATTATTGAAAAAACAAAAATACATAAACAGGTGAGCAGTTATTGTGAGTATGCATTCCTGAGGAGAGGACTAAAATATTACGTTCATTGAATGTAAAATGCATACACGATTAACTCGTTGCTAATAACAACTGATTAGGTTCTCATCTGAGGCAAAAGATGGAATGCTTCAGTGAACTGTGAACAAAATAAGTAAACACCATGCTAGAATAATCGAACATAGAAAACGTAGAATAATCGAACTTAGGAAACGTAGAAAAATCGGGTGCAGAAAATTGGGAGTGCTGTGAAAAAGACGTCTGCTCCTCACGAACGCATGGCCAAACCAGTAACCAAACCAGTAACAATCAATTCTCAGTGATCTACTGGTAAGACACATGTCTATTCAGCAGGTTGTGGGTTCAATACCTACCCCGAGTATTTTTTCAATATCATATTGGGGACACAATATCAATTCATGCGCATCCATGTTGGGATAAGGCAAGAATTATTTCAATATTATGATTTGTTCTTGAAAAAATGCTAAATAAGATCAAATGTTTTAGAGGTGAAAAGACACCCGTATTTGTGACAACCTTATAATTGAGCTTCTGTAGCAGCCAATCACAACATATTGAACACCTTACTCCGTTTTTGTAGAAGCCCATCATCTCCAAAGGATTAAAGGAATGATCTTATCAAAACATTTACATTCATTTACCTCAGGTACTTGCTGACAGTGGAGATGACTTTTTCTTGGTGAGCATGGTGATCCTTGTTAAACTCAGTGTGTAATTCCTTGAGACTGTATCGTAATGCTGAGATATGATCACCTGTCTGCTGGCTCAGCTCTACTGCTAACCACCAATGTTCTGTGTTCACTGCATGGTGGAGTATGGTGGCAGGGCTGAAGAATGCCTGTAGTGAAAAATGACAACGACATTAACTCAATTCTGTTAATTATAAACTATTAAATTGCAATACCTTTAAAAAAAATAGGACTTATTATGAGAGGGTTTTTCATGACAAAGTTTGTTGTGTTGCAGTTAGGGATGTAATAATGATATTTTGTTTAAATGGTGGGACCCCACAAGACATCTTAACCAGAAAAAGTATCATACATTTCGTACAGTATGAACATTTTCATTGATAATTCTAAGAAGTTGTTGCTTACATTTTGAATCCTATCTAAGTAGAATATTTTGAAAGAAAAAAGTTTTAAGCTAAGTTGAAACTATCAGACTATTTGACTTTACTTACTTGTAAGTGAGTAAGAGTAAGAGACAGACTTGATTTGCCATAAAGAGGGATATCATCATCAGGCTGAGCTAAGTCAGGCAGGCTGGAGATGGTGGATTCTAACACTCCATTCTCTTGAAGCTGAAAAGGAATAAATAATAATAAGACTTGAGCAATGATATATCAACAATCCATAAGAATGAGGTAGAGGGTTAAAGGACACATTTTTGAGCATCATTATCATCATCATCAACATTTTTGATCATCACCATCATCATCATCATCATCATCATCATCATCATCACCATCATCATCATCATCATCATCATCATCATCATCATCATCATCATCATCATCATCCTCATCATCATCATCACCATCTTCATCATCATCATTGGAAAAGTTATGCGTATTAACCTTGAATTGTATATTTTATCATACTGTATTGATTTGTATTTTGTTTGAAACAAAATAAATAAATAAATGAAATGAAATGAAATGAAATCATCATCATCATCATCATTATCATCATCATCATCATCACCATCATAGTCGTCGTCATTATCTCTATCGTTGTCTTTAACATTATTATCACCGCCGCCACCATCATTATCAACACTGCTATCACAATTACCTCGACAATCACCAACACCATAATCATTCCTGCTGCCATAACTGCCAACATCATCACCACAACCATCACTCAAACCATCATAATCACCATCTTCATTACCACCATCACCACCACCATCGCCGCTAATATCACCATCACTATACCTCATCCTCTCCATCAGAGCTTTCATCACTGCTATCACAGCTTGCTATACTCTCCCTCTCCACATGTATAGCCGGTAGACCTGGTATGATGGTTGGTTGAAGGAAGGTCCGGTTGTTACCCTTTGAAACACCTCTATTGTCAGGATATGTTGATGAGGGGTATGATGGAAGACTCATCTTATCTCTTGATTCCATTCCAAGCTAAATGAAGGGAACGATAAACACCAATTTATTGCTTTATAATGTTAAATACAATACATACTCATATAGGTTTAAATTTCAATTTTGAAATCTAGCCTTTATACTATTTTTGCTAACATTTGTGAATGGATGTGTCGTAAGCTGAGAGAAACATTGCTGAGGACAGAGAGTAATGGTGGAGACTGGTTGCATAATCTATAGTGGCAATCCAACAAACAACACATCTAGTGCATGAATGACTAATGATAAGAAAAATGGGTTAAAAAAAATCATGATACATTTTCAATTCATTACATAAAAAAAGCACAGTTATGATAAGAATAGGGATTAATGAAACTGGCTTTACCCATATGCAAATCCATACCTTTCCATACTCTGCTGACCCCCAGGCTACAACCTGATTCTGATAATTAACAGCCAATGAGAAACGAGAACCAGCCGATATAGCAACAAACAAATCATCTCGAGACCTGTTGATAAGGACTGGAACACTCTGTAAATAGAGAGAATAAAAAACAAATGATTACTTGTGATAAACAAGGACATAGCTCTGTATCATTTGCTAGGAACAGATACATGCATACAAATTAAATGGATTCTTTTAACATGAGAAAACAAAAATATATAGAACCATTGGATGCCTTTCAAGTATTTTCTGCCATTAAAATCCTACAAGTCTTTTCAAAAGATTGAAATCTTTCAAGAACGATCATAATGCTATAATGTTTTTATCACAACTCATGGTCACACAAGTTTCCTTACATTTCATATTTTATATCAATCGTATATATATATATATATACGTACTGTCTTTTCATATGACTGATATTTTGACCATTTTGAGAGTACATTTCTATACAACTTTGCACAGAATAATCATGATTTATATGAACAGAGAGGAATGTACAGGGAGGAACTTCACACACTGAGTACCAAGTCCAGATGAGAATTGATCATCAAAATATACAGGAGAAAACTTCGAGAAAAACTAGCAGAAGATAAATGTAAAAATTTCCTGTACATACACTGGTTGGCGAAATGTGAATATATTCATTCATTTATTTATTTAATCATTTATTTATTTAGGTAAAGATATTTCTTTTTATTAAACAGCTTACCTGACTAACCCTATTACCCATTCCTAGTTGTCCAGCCTCATTGCTACCCCAGCAATACAGGTCTCCTACTGTTGTTAGCATCAGGTAATGGTTACCGGACATTGTCACCTATGCAAAGGAGAAGATGAGGTCAAATGTTTTCATTATCTATGCTGATAGAGTATGATTGCATGTTTACAACACAAAATTATACTGAGTTAGATTGCACTTGTGGATTATTCATTATTAATTGTTTGGTGTCAAATTTCAATACAAATTTTACACAAAATCTTAGAAATCTTGCAATTAGCTGATAATGATATATAGTAAAAACAATGACTTTTCATCAATTGCTTGTTATTCAAACTTTGGAGTTTTTTACACAGCATAATTTCTACTTGAACATAATGATACTATTTTGCACTCTATAATACATAAAGTTGTGTCAATAAATAAACATCAGGAACAGCAAGTAAGGATGAATTTCTTGGTTATTCTAAAGACAAATTGCTTACTTGTTCAAAGCCTGGAAATGAATATTTTGAATGATAAAGAAACATGCCTTGGAATACTGAAACTTTACTCCTTTCTCTTTACTTCATTCCATTTATTCATCGTTAAAATGGAAATCAATACAAAACCAAGCTACAAACCTTCTTGATAGGTGCTTGAATATTTGTTGGTACAATGGACGGTAGTAGATGTTGATTCTCATGAGGGAGAGAAGGAAGTCTGCTGATTGGTTGATGATGAGGGTCAGGGTTCATGTGACGAGTTTGATGTCGTTTCCTCGCAAGCTGTAACGCCTGACGTAACTCTAGAGGGCTCTTCCCCCATGTGTACACCTTCTGAGGGTTACTGGTGATGGCAATCTAATAAACATAGAGGAATAAATTTGTCTTTAAAATATTCCAGCATATATTTTAGATACAGGGGAAATCGAGACCAAAGAATTCAATGCATTAACATCATCCTTTCAAGGTCTCGAGTCATTCTACAGCAATTGTGAGATTCTTAAAATAATTGAAAATATATAGATTTCACTAACTAAAAAAACAATTGTTACAAGATATTGACAGTAAATGTTGAACAGGCTTGAAATTAATAACAATTTTGCTCCAGATGATATCGTATTCCCTGAAGTTGAAAAGAATTATTGGGAATTTCATCCAGTTAAATATTTACTACAATTGAAATAGACTTTTCTTTCTTCTGTCTGTATATAAAATGCAATCTACAAATTCCTGCTTGTTTACCAACTCCAGTCAGATTTGAAATATCTCAATGTTGATTGCAAGTAGGTCTCTGTATATTTCTTTATTTCTTGTAGATTTATTCATTCCAATAATGTAGATATCTCTAGATATGCACTGTAACATTAAAGCTATGCAGATTTCAGTGAGGTAGTTCCTGTGTAATATACAACATGTCAATTAAACTTTATCAGAGCTCTTGTTAGACCCATTGCTCTCATAAACTAATCAATTTCAATAACAGAGATAAATTGGAACTATATTCTCAAAACAAAGTTCCCTTTATTTCTGATACGTCATCCAAACTTGATGATTTTGAAAAAAAAATACATTTGGATTTAAATACAGATCTCAACTACTAAAGACTGAAATGAAAGAATTGTTCAATATCTTTTTTTTTAAGATGAGCAATCATCTGCAATTCAAAAATTCAGATACATATTACAAATCAGATTATGTAAAACTGATACCATTATGTGAAATTGATCAGTTTATTTGAAATTGATCAGATTATGTGAAACATATCAAATTATATAAGCAAGAAACAACAAAAAGTAAAAAAAAAAGAAGCAAAAACACTATACAAATACAAAAGAATCATATAGAATATTGTTGACTCACATTGCTGTAGTAACCACAAGTTAGAATGTTGACATGGTGAGAGCTTAAAGCCTCTAGTCTGACAGGGAAAGTAGATTTTCCTATTGAACCAGTACCTAGCTGACCAAACGCTGATGAGCCAAACATCCATACCTTTTGTAACAACAGATGAAAATATAAATCATTCTAGGAGTAAAGAGCATGCACATTTCAATTTCAAAAGTTTTGAATAACAAAATTTGGGAACAACAAGCATGTATTGACCATAAACACACATCTCTAAAGGACTATATACTAGATCGATCCACTAAACATGCATCGTGTTTTTTTTAACATTACCCACTCCTATATCCTTATATTTATTACTTTGAAAAATCATTTGCTTTAAAAAAATCAATTATCCTTCAATATCATCAATTCTCTCTACCCCCCCCATTCTTCTCTACAATACAAGAATATATCCATACATTGTCCTTCAGGTGACTTATCTGATTAGTATGTATACTTCTCATATAGAGGCGCTGTGGTGTAGTGGTAGTGACTCTCACCTTTCAACTAGAGGGTAGTAGATTAGAATCCTACCCATGGCGTAAATTTCCTTCAGCAAGAAATTCATCCACATTGTGCTGCACTCAACCCAGGTGAGGTGAAAGGGCAACTGGAAGGAATATTTATTCTTTGAAATGCCAAGTGCGCCTTGAATGGCTGCCGGGCTAAAGCCAGGGTAATAATAATGTAAAGCGCCTTGAGCACTCAGCAGAGTGATACGTGCGCTATATAAATTGCATCTATTATTATTATTTTGGCTCAATAAGTTTGAAGACATATTAGAGTCTTAGGGCTCTCTAGCTAGACTGAGAACTATTTCATCTATTCATGAACATAAGCATCATTTGTGAGTATCCCGCTATGGGTGTATCCAGCACAGATTCCTACTTTTGCACATTCATTAATTCGATCTCAAACAAAGATATCTCAACGTTTTTATCTTTTCTATTCACTAACCTGTCCATCATTGGTCAGTACACCGCTATGAGCGTAGCCAGCACTGATTCCTACTTTTGTACATTCATTCATTCGATCTCAAACAAAGACATCTCAAACGTTTTTATCTTTTCTATCCACTTACCTGTCCATCATTGGTCAGTACACCGCTATGAGCGTAGCCAGCACTGATTCCTACTATTGCACATTCATTCATTTCGTTGACAAGTTTTGGCAAGATTTGATCCTCTACATCTCCATGGCCCAACTGACCATGGACACCCCAACCAAAGCTCCAAATTCTATTGAAAATGAAAATATACATTTGAAATTGAGGAGTAACTGCCAGTTATGTATTACTGTGATAAAATCTTACATAATGCTAGCATGAACCCCAATGACATCATTCAAATTAGTTAAGAATTGTAGTGATTGAATCTATCTTTTATTATAACAAATTATATGTGAGAATCATAATAAATGTAGACTCTTTTACACTATTCCAACTGGACTTCTTACATTAACATTTTCCCAAAGCATGACTTTGATAAATGTATATGTTATTAGCCTGGTCAATTAACAAACATATGAGAAAAGTCTTACTGTGGCAATTTCCATGTCTGTCTCTTTATCTCCTCTTGATCTTTATTTTGTTCACTTTATTCTTTCAACATCAGACTATTTGATTTATTGAATCAATAACATTTTTAACAGTGTTGATGTTACATAGTTTATTAAATTGATACACTTTTTAATAAAAAATGTTGCAGTTATGAAGAAGCTAACAACTGTTAGCAAAAGGAACTTTACTATTTTATAAACAAACAAAACTGATTACCCCCATTATTAATTTGGAAATTAGTCCTTTTAAAATGATTCAGGATTTGCAAATACCTTTGGTCTTGTGTTAGCACCAGTGTATGAAGCTGACCGCATGCTACTGATATACATCGCTCACCATACAGCGCTTCTACAGCAACCGGTCTGGAGTGGACAGAGCGGTCACCTACCCCAAGCTGACCAAACGATGAACTACCCCAACTATACAGCTGGACCACAAGAACACAGATGAAAATCAATCAAATAGAGCAGAAAAATAAACATAACATGGAACATTGCATAATCTTATCAATATTCCAATTATGGATCACAAATATGAGTTATATGATAAAATTCACTTCCTGTATTTTGTCAATGACTATGATTCATAATTACATGAATAACACATCATTGTAAAATGTTATTCCTCACATTAGAAACTGGTTGAGAGCAGAGATAACATGTATAAGCTGAATATCTTACCTTCCCCTCATTCGTAACGGCCATGGTGTGTTCCTTCCCACAAGCCACTGCCCTAACGTGAATACCATGCATATGAAGCGTCTCCACTCTGAGAGGCGGTGCTCTACCATCTAGAGACATAATGTCTCCATGTCCTAACCTATAGTCATGGTCATCAACAGATTAAGAGGAGAAAGAACATCATAGGACTTGTAAACATACATACTTCTGAAGGACTACAGATACACAATGAAACACTATGGGTTGAAAAATAGAGGAGCATAAAATCAATGGAGCATTATGCAACATCTATCTTCATGTTACCCTTCTTTTTTTTTTTGACTAAAAATAGGGACAACAGGCATTTTAGGAGATAATCATCTCACTTTACGAACTATATCAAAGGATTTCTTTTGTTCACGCTGAATTTACAATGGTTTTATATCTACCTCATTCCTTTCCATACATATCCAGGATAATACATTTGAATCTTTTACAAGATAGCTAATGTTCTGAGTAGAGGGTAGAGGTGAAATAGCCTAAATATTCAAGACATTTTAGTCAGAAAACACAAGCAGGTAACATGAGTCTGTGCAGACACTAACTTTCTTTCATGTTCGTGCCCGGCCAGCATATAGAAAACATCATTCGCTACTATAGCAGCATGATACTGGCCATAAGCCAACACAATTATTCTGTGCTGGTAATAAAGGTCTGTGAAAACACTAACCTTCCTTCATGTGCCCTGCCCCATGTATAGACATCCCCGCTGGCTACGATAGCAGCGTGATCCTGACCACAAGCAAACACATTCTGAGCCGGTAACAGGAGTCCTACGGGTAATCTGACTGAACTGTTTTCCTCAGGACACATTGGGATATTCAGATCACAAGAATGACCATTCTCTAAGGATTGGGTGCTATGTCAGGGAGTAAACGATCAAATGAAAGCATGTCAACATTCTCAGCATCTTTTAATTACTCTGATTAATTGTTAGTACTGTAACAGAAAAAAATGCCTATTCAACATTAAAGACTTATTTTCATTGGCAATGCTGTTCAAATTCATAATCCTTCTTGTGTACTACATTCCCTGTGAAAAGCACTGACAGGAAGCAATATGAATACTATATTGCATATTTAACATTTTCTGAAAAGTGTATTTAAATACAGCACAAACTACTTTTATCAATTCATTCATCTATCAAATGATATCTGTATTTGTCAACTTCTTTTTAAATTCCTTTTCATGAATATTGCTAATGCTTATTAGTCAGTTACATGTGAGATAGTCCTTGTAAAGTATAAATGACCTAATTAAATAGACAATTGATACTGAACCTTACCTTCCCTGTTCTCTCCTCTTCTTATTCAATTTGAGAAGAATGATGAGAAAAATCTCTATTAGCACACTGGGTTTAGGGAATATTGCACCATCCTGCATATCACAAGAACATATAAAAAGCATTCAAAATATATCACTGTCAATTTGAACTTGAAGTGAAAGAACACATCTAGAAACTTTTCCGGACTAACAGCTCTCTACAGCAGCAGTCATTAAAAAAATCAGACATGGTAAATATAGTACAGATGGGCAACAATGACTAGCTGTTCTTTTCTAGTATCTTGCGGTGACAGAGCATTCACTTTAAAAGATGCACCACTGAATACTGAGTAATAAAAAAGTGTTTGAGGAGATTACAGGGCACATCCTTAAAATAATTTGCATAAGATTTATATCTCATTCAATGGAACTGATTATATGGTAATCATAACTTTCAATTCTTCCTTCCTACCTCACTATCTGTGGATCCTTGAGCAGTCTTAAAGCTGTCGTATGATGTAGCCGAACCAGTAGAATAGCTCCTGAAATTGAAAGGAAAAGGGTATTATACAGGCAACAAACAATTATATAAATGAATATCTGTAAAACACAAAAATATAATCCATTATTACTTTTCAACACTTTTATTCTTTATTCATAAATGTCCTACAAATTCATATTCATATTCAAAAGATAATCGTAAATCTGAGTTATTATGTGTAAACTTTGGAATATTCCACTAACCTTTCTCTCTGGCTCTTGAGAAGTGGTCTTAGAGTTGGTTTGGAAGGGTCAAAGAGATGAGCTAGTTTGAGTAACGTCTTGATGTCAACATCATCCAAACATCCTCTCACAAAGTCAGAGTAGCGGAAGATCAGTTCAGGCTGTATGAAGGATTAATCAGAAACAAAACCAGATGAAATATCACATCAGACTGAATATGATGAAATGTGTTATGACAACAAGTGGCAAGTCCGGGGATGAAAGCCAAGAAGGGCAGCGATTCAATAGAGATTATGATGATAATGGTATACCAGTCAACCTTGGCTTTATCCATAGCTGCCAACTTATACAATTTTAACCTCTTTAGTAGGATTTTTCAGTGAAAATAGGACACTTACAGGACAAAATGGGATATTATAAGTCTTTGAGTGTTGGAAAGTACATGGAACCTAAGAATAGGATTTTAAGTGGATTTGGGTGTCGATAGCGCCATCCATTATCATGCTTTCTGTCATGAGAACACATTTGATTCAGCTGTTTGGCTATTCATATTCTCATTTCTAATCTATTAAAAGTCCCAGAAGATTGCAAGGTCTGCTGAAAAGTGTGATCTACTTGAGAGAAATTGATGAAAACAACCATGACCTCAAGTTGCAAAAAACAGCAAAATCAATATTTTAATTTGATCTTGATTTCACTGTAAAATCTATATGACATATGACTATGCAGATTAATGCTTGATCTTAAAAGAAACTTAATAATGCAACTTAGCTTGTAAGGATGTAATTCTCACCTTGGCTAGTAAATGAGTAATTGCTTGTTGAGGGGGCATACATCTTACAAAAGACATGTCTCCAGCCGCAGAGAACTTTGTGATGTAGCCTTGTGAGACCAGTTGTTTCCTCAAACCGTAATCCATCTGAGGTAGCCCAGTCTTTAGAATCAGATCAAGGGCTATCGAGAGCTTGCCTCGTGCCTTACAGAGTAAGAGAACAGCAAAAGGGAAATAAGAATTATTGCATGAATTCTACATGAAATTCTTTCTTTTACATTTTGCATACGTATAAAAATGTTGAGATAATTGACCTTGTCGAAATTCAATTCACTTCCATTTCTAGCCCAAAATTAATCATGCGTTCTATTGGCGCATTCTAATAAAGGAATTAGACATCCCTAAACAGTTTCCAATATGTGAGCCAAGTCAATAACAGGTATCCTCAAAAATAACCAAACTCTCTTATATGAGAAACATGTATATATCACAAGAGCAGCTTAGCAACACAGCAAGGCCAAATTATCTCATACCCAGCTATCAATGTAAGATTATTGAAATAGTAAACATGAAGATTCTTTTAACTTATTTACTAAATGTCCTAAATAATATTCTTCATGGTGGTATCTAATTGCATTTTGAACAAACTTGGTAAAGAGATTTTGATAACATTAAAATAGCTGACCTTTGCCACCTCAATGAGGATATCATGAAGACCAGATGAAGCGAACAGCTCTAAGGCAGCATCTTCATTGTAGTCAAAGTTATCCATGATGAATTGCCTGCAATCACAACAAGTGTACAAACATGACAAGCAATAGCAACATCTAAAGTATTATTGTTTTTTCAAAGGGAATATCAAAAGGATTATCAAAATATGAACATTTACGGTCTACTTCGATAAGTGTTAAAGGGTGATATCACACATCAGTGTGTTATATAAAACCAATTATCTACTTATTAGTAAATTATGTCTTCAGAATTTCCCCAAAGAGATTTATTCCTAATCAATAGAGCGGTTCAAGCCCCACCAGGTTAACAAGAAGTGCAATCTGATCAACTGCCAAACAAATTTAAATAACACGAGTTAAAGATTTACATTTCTGTGAAGACCTTTTTGTAAATGATTTTATTTAACACATAAATATACAAAGTCTGTCTTGACATTTCCTTCTACTTTGTCAATCATCTAGGAGCACTTACTTGAAATTACACATGAGTTTTTCTCTCCTATCTCCTCCCAGTATCTCACAGACGAAGCACTTGATAGCTATATTGGCTAGAGTCTTCCGATCTTGACCACTCAGTTCTAATGTCCTGCCCAACACTAGAGTGACCAGAGACAGAATCTCTGAGATATGACCAAACTTTGCTAGATTTGTCACCTGCTTGATGTATGAACACTGGAGAAAGAAATAAAGAAAGAATGATCTGAGTTGTCACTACCTGGTATTTAATTATTTGATCAATGTTGTCGTCACATCTTCTTTTGATGTCATCCAGGTATTAGTTGAATTGTAGTTTCTTTTCACCTACATTTTCATAACTCACAAATAACCAATTAATATTGCTTGCTTGATGGAAAAAATGCTTGAAATGAAATTTCACATTGAAATCCTCTTTCAACACTCAAATTATGTTTTTGAAACATGAATACTGTCTTAGAATTCTTCTGCATTAAGTGGGATAAGATATTTCATGATGCCAGAAATGTGGAAGCTCTGACTTTTCAAGCTTCAGTTTCGAAGTTCTGCCTATATCACAGACACTCTTGAGTGATTTCCAGCATATATGTAAACATCTCACCTGTGAGATTTGATAGAGATTGAGTGCTCTCTGCACATCACCCATCGCTAGCTTCTTATCTGCTGCCATCTCATACAGAGCATTCATATCCAGACCCAGAGTGATTCCAAGGTTCTCTGCCATGGACCCATCCCTCTCAGACAGGGCCAGGTCTAAGAACAGTCCTTCAGGTGAGATCCTAGGCCTGCAGTGATAGACTGCTCTACTAGTCACCACATGACATCCATCCAGGGTGGTGCAGAGGAGGGTCTTGTGAGGATCACTGCTTGGGTGTACTGCACCATGAAACCTACAAGAACAGAACATAATAATGAGAGTTAGAATTCTTTTCTTACCACTTATCACTACGTAAAGCTCAGGACAATGAGATCGCGTGATAACAGGGAAGCAATTTCTGAGTTGTACTATATGCCAAAAAAGTACAGTCACACTGATTACAAAGGCTAGCCAAGGGTAGCAGAGAAGGTGGCCTGTGTAAAGAAGTGACATCTAAGGACAGATGCTGTAACACATATTTAACATTGGGGGGGGGGGGGGGGGTAGGAGCAATATCGGTGGCCTATTTAGAAGGGTGGTCACTGTAGACAGGTTGCTGCAAATAAGGTTTGATGTATGAAGTACAACACTATTATTGATGCATGAATCGATGTAGAAAACTTACTCAGAAAAATAGCAAACTTCTACAAAGGCTATTTAAATGTTATTTTTATACAATGTGTCACATCCTTACACATTTCAAATATAAGCACAGAAATGTTCATATTTTCATTATTCTCAGGGTTTGTAACTCTCTTATCAGACTGCTCTTGTCAAGCAAGTTTAAAGTGAAGCTAAAAATATGATGCCCACCACTCACCCTGCTTCAGAGTCTGCCAGCTCCGATGAGGTACTATAGTAATCATCATCAGACTCCTCCCCTTCTACATCTCCCAACCCACCCCTCAACCCGCTGTTAGCCCTGTGTCGGGTGTGACCGAGCGATGATGCAGTCCTACTACGTCTCCCTGTACTCCCCTCAGCAACATGGCGGTACATTCCAATAAACGTTTCTCCCTCGGGAAAGGTGAAGGTTTGTAAGATAGCGTCCTTGTTTGCCATCTGATCAGGTGATGACACTTCTGACTTCTGATTGGATAACACTAGGAGTGTCACCTTGTTGACCAAAACAGATAGTAAATATTAAAACTTTGTGGAATTGGATTATCCAATATATCTTAAAAACATAACAATGCAAAGGCAGGAACTAGAGTAAAAATTAAATATTGATCACACTTACTTGTATATTTTCCTACCAGTTTCACCGTTTATAATAACTTAATAATGACCAACATTATTCTTGTTAACTGGGGTAAAACATATACTTCACAATATTCATAATTCAATAAGACTCTCCATAAAAATTGAAATAATAATATAATTTAGACAATCAGAATAATTCTACATACCTGCTTGTCTTCAGATATTGTTATACAAAAGAGAAGTCTGTTGGTAAGTAGAATCTGATGTGACGAAGTGGGAATACGATACACATACAGTGGCATCCAGTTATCTATACTACTGTCATAGATCTGTGGAAACAACAAAAGCAGTTTTTATTCAATGTTAACTATGACCAGGGGGGTTGTTTGATCAATATTTGTCGCAGCGACAAGGAGTCATTTTTCGACGGTTCCCATAGCAACTGTCAGCAATGGTGCTTTTCATCCAATCACAATCAAGGAATTTGTCAGCGCTGACTAATTGTCTCTGCGACAAATCTTGATGACCCCCCCCCCCCCTATTATTTGTCCATACCTCTAAATCTATTCTGAAATGCTTATATTTTTCATTTTGGAGGGGGTGGGGTGGATGGTAAATTATTATGGCGAATTTGTTCAATAAATGGAAATATTGTTCTATATTTTTCTATAAAAAAATATAATAATTGTTGAAAGGTTTGGGCCATACATTCCTAACAGACTTTTCTATGGATATGTAAGTGCTCACATCATTTCTAAAAGTTTCAGAGATGAAATTTATAGTAAATCTATCCATCCTTATCCTTTGATAGAATCTCTTCCATATGTAATTAACTGATCTTCAGTCAAATTTGTCATACGATATGTTCAATTAACAATTTAAGACTGTCTCTGAAACAGTATCTAATTCTAAAGGTGTGTCCATTCAATACTTGAACAGAAAGACTAACAGTCACCTTGTATATATTAGCAGTATAATTATGACCAGCAACAAACGATCGTCCTCGAGCATGTTGGGATGTGAGTTGAATGTTCTGGGTAAACTGTTGGAAGCGCACAGGAGCAAAGCCAGGAGACGTCCCATCTGTGAACAATTACAATCAAAGGGGTTAGTTTCCAAAGGGGACATAGACCACTCTGCTCATTAGAGAAGTTGCAAATACAAAAACATTTTGTAAAAAGTAATCTCATTTTTATCTTAACAACAGCTTCATGTAACAAGACATAGAATAAATTTATCATTACAATTTGAGAAAGTTTCAATTAACATTACATTCTTCCCATACACCTATGAGGAATTCAGAAAGTGATTCTTCAAATATTTTGTTGCAGCATTTTAAGAAAAATAAGTGTTCCTACAAATTCAAGAGTACCCAAAAGGGCCTTGTAAAAACCAGTTTTAGTCAAAATTGGAAAAATTCTATAATTCTGAAAAATATTAGCAGGGAAATTTTAGTATTTGGCAAAAAAAAAACCTTGACACCATTATATCAATTAATCCATTATATCAATTAATCACAGCTAATAATTTCTTTTGGCAATTAAAATAAGCATAAAGTCAAAAGTGACTGACTAGGCATGGCTAACATACCGTACATTGAAGAAATTATGATATTTTTATGAAGTCTTGGGACCTGTTTTGTAATTACATAGATTCCATATCAACTGGCTTCAAATAGAAATATTCAACAAAGAATTCATTTTGTACACAGATATGGTACATTAATATGAATAGGCTACATCAAACAGTGTAAAAAGGCAATAGGTGTTTAAACTAAAGACAATGTCCATAAACATGGGTTTGGGTATCTAACCTACTAATTGCCCCAATTTGACATTTTATGTAGTAGACTTATATAAACTATTTCAGAGTTTTAATCTGAAATAAAAAGATGACATGCATTGGAAATCCATAGAAAGGTATTGTTAACAGAAAGAGGAACATAGAAAGAGCAGAGAATTCCATCGTATGAAACAATTGATCCTTGTCATTACAAATTATGTTTCAATCAGAAAGTATTCACATGATGATTCAAATAATACATAAAGAATCTAAATGACAACCAAAAGGAAAACAAACTAGTGTTTAATCATATTCGTTAAAAGGGAATGGATTCAAGGTCATTTCATAACTGTAGGAAATATTGCCAAATCACAAGCCAAGCATAAATTATAGCAAACTTATGCACTACTAGTGTACTTTGTACGGCATATAATCTTTCTAAAAAAAATAATCCAGAAGCCATGCAGAGTGAAACATACCATACATGTGTCAGACATGCCATGCATTCTCATGTCAAGATATATTCATTACCTGAAAACTGAACAAGTTCTTCACTGAGAAGACCTGTGTGTGCAGGAATAAACAACTCTCAAAGTCAAGATCATTCATGAATGATGCAATTATTAATGTCCCATCGCTTAATTAATCTTATACCACAATACTGGTGAGACTCTTCTTAAAAGTACATAGAGCTAACTACTTATGCATCACCATAAATACACATACAGAAAGAGAATAGTAATTTTAAAATGTGAATGATTCATTGTAATACACTTACATGCATCTAATATTCAGTCCACTTCTCAATTATCATTGTCAATCATTTTCAAACAGAATGTTCTGATATGTGACCTCATTGAATTTCCTCAAAATTCGAGGGCATCAATGATGCCCTTTGACGATTGAGCTCATCCCCCAAATCTACTCAGATTGTCACCCTTTCCTTTTCAAAGTGAACCTAACAAAACTATTCTTGACTCTTTCTAATGTTGATCATACAGATGTTGAGTGATTGCAGGAACTATTAAATTATTTTCATTCCTATAATACTATGTGTTCCGTTTCAATCTATTTCAATCATTGTTAAAAATTCTCATATCTATTTGGGGGTAAAGACATAAATAACTGCAAAATAACAAAAAGTTAGTACTTTGTGAAACGCAGGTATTTAGCAAAGACAATCCCCCTCAAAAATGTCATAAATATTATACATTTACATTATTTGAGAAATGTGTAGTTTGCTTCAGTATTTAAACCTGACTGATACACACTGTCTGCAAGTAAACGGATGCAAAATTACCTGAAGTCTATGTAGTTTTCTCTAATTGCCAACAATAATGATTCATGTGAAACAGTATGGCTTCACATTAATAATTCAGAAATGAATTCCTATCCATCTTTCAATGAAGTCCATTGATTAGGAGAGTGAGATACGTACCTGCATGAAGAATACTCCTGATTGGAAGACTGTTTGCTTGGATGACTTCATACTCTAGAATCTCTGCCTCCATCTCCATAGATGTAGTAAGGGCAGAGACTTCAGATGACTGCTCTAACAACATACCCCATTGGTTGCCTCCTTTGGTGAACACCTACAAAGGTCCAATCAGAGAGCTGGCTTTAGAGGTAATTAAATTCATGTTGCTCAAAACTCAAAACTTTTGGAAAGTTGATAGACTATTCACATGATTTTATTAAATTCAATTAATAAACTGAAGAAATAATCAGAGCTTGTATATTACTCCTCTTAATTCTATCCAGATAATAATAATAACTATGCTTAAAATGTTATTCAATAGAAAATTCCACAACATAATTATTCACTATTTAGAGGTAGTATTGCAGAAATGGAAATAACAGACTTGCCTCCACATCCATCTAGAATGTGAACTCCAAAGGAATGAAAATATTTACCAAAAGATAGCCAATGCTGTCTTCATGTCTGATCATATCTATAGATTCTACAGCATCACCAATCTTCACTGTCCTTACATCCCTCTTGAGACCAAGATCAAACATCAACACCTCCCCTTTATCCGTTCCTATGACGATGATATGTATATCATCCAGGGAGTGCCACCACAGGGCGGCTGATGGGATACCTGAGGTAAAGAAATATAGAAATGCAGTATTGGTGAACTTTCCTTTACTGATATTATCATAATTTTGAGTTTATGTGTAATAACCAATATTTGACTATTCTCAAAAACTGTGTGCTGTTAACATACTTTTATATCCTCATGAGAATAAGGAGAACTATAGATGTGTTTAATGTCTTGAACAAGTGTTCTAATGATATATGTATTTGGATCTGAGTATGTATTAATTGCCATAATTGCTTGAAGTAAATTTAGATTCGAACTATATAATAATCTTTCATTGTTCTTCTGGTCTAGTTTTACATGATTGATGATAAAAATCACAGCATATCTAAGAAGATGTAGAAGTAACACTCACCAACATTAGTTTGGATCTCAATCTTAGTGACATCATTGGTTTTCCAAAGGGTATTCCCCTTCTTTGGAGGTATCCCTAGGAGTGGTAGCACTGGGATGATATAAAGACTTCTATCACTACATGCTGCCACTGCCCAGCTACCGCTTGCATCAAGGGTTATGGCACATATTGCTTTGGTAGGATCCTGGGGAAAATCAGGAAGTGTAGCAAGAAATTTAAATATACTTAGTGCAACATCCTGAAATGCATTTCCTGTGTAGATCAATCAAACAGGAATTAGTTTCACTGATGGAGAATAATAATAAAATCTTCATTAAAATTACAATGGAATACAAATATTGTTTTACCAGTAAGAAATATAGATCTAAGTTCATTTTATATTGCACTTTCAGCAAAAAAAAATTGTTCACATTAATGACTAAGTACAACTCTTGCACATGGTCCTGGTCAAGACCATGTGTCCCCATTTTTATTTGTATTAAGATGTCTTGTTGTATCATCAAAATATGTAATTCAATATATAATTGAGCTTTACTACAGCTTTATCTCAAAAAGAATATTTTATATTTCACTTTCATCACACAATAATGTCAAAGATGTTGTTTTTTGTCTACCCGAAACCACTGAAGATCCTTGAGAACTGGTTTGTGTCCATGCTCTTCATACCTCAAAATCAGCGAATCTGAAAGTGAAACAAACAGGCTTTGTAATTTTGCAAACATTCAAAGATAATTGTTACTTTTTTTTATTTTTTTAAAACTAAAACCATATCAGTATAAGAGGGAAAACAATGCAATATTTGAGGCATATTGGTTGATAACAAGGATGTACACATGTCAATTTTCAATTGATCTGCCTTCAACAAAGATTATTTTGGAAGCATTGTGGTGTAGTGGTTCTGACTCTCGCCTTTCAGGCAGAAGTCCGCGGTTTGAGTCCTACCCATGGCGTTAATTTCCTTCAGCAAGAAATTCATCCACACTGTGCGGCACTCTACCCAGGTGAAAAATGGGTACCTGGCAGGAATTTGAGCGCCTAACTGGCTTGCTCGGCAGTTATAGCCAGGGTAATAATATGGTACCTAGTATCAAGCGCAGTAGAGTATATGCATATAGTGATTGCGCTATATAAATGGACCTATCATATTAATTTCTTTTTTAAATAAAACTCATCTATAATCAATCCTAGAGTCAGTAACATTTCAGCATTAAAGCAAGATGATCAGACTACTAATTATTTATTCCCAGATCAAAAATTAAACTCAAATATATCACAATTATACAATATACATTCTAGCACTGAAAGATCAAAATATAACAAGCATTTTGGCCAATATATCAGTGATTTTCTTACCAATACTGCACACTAAAATTGTGACGGTTGCATTTCCAATTTGTCTGTGAGCACTGAGGATGATCCTGGCAGGACGGACTGGCTTCTTAGACTGGACAAGAGACAAGACTGGTGACTGATACCTTCTTTGTTGCTGATTATCAGTATCACTGCTCACCCTCAGCTGGGCAGCTAGCTCAAAGAGGGGATACAGCATGGTAGATCCACAGTCTCAATGTCATTGCTGCAAGGATTCAAAGTTTAAATATGCAAATTGACACTACACAGAATGATTGCTTTGTGCAAAATTCTCACCCTTCACACTTTAAATGAAAATGTTACCTGGTTCTTTCATCACCTCAACGAGAAACATCTTTGCCAAACGTTGTTTTAACTCTCTTGGCATAATTTTAAGCCTTTGATTAGTTCAAAGTTCCCATTCTTTGCTTTTGTTTTTTTAGTCTATTTCATAATTGCAGATTGCACTCATTTTCAAAAAGTGGATAAACTGCAGTATCAAGATTAATGTTTTGCTATAATTTCAAATGGCTCTTCCAAACAACAGTTTGAGCAGATTAGAAAAGCAAGGGATTGGCGAGCATTTGTACAAGGATGTGCAGATTAAAGGCTAGATCTTGGCCAGAAATATTTTGTGTTGATTAAGGCAGAAAAAGCAGGAAAAAAAAACCAGATATACAGATCAAAAATATTTTGAAGGAAATCAGACAAGAAATAAAGTTATGAATATTTCAATTATATAATTGAGCAGTAATTGTCATGCAAATGGGTAGATATTGGTCATGTGATGTGATATATGTCATGCACTTCTCTGAAAGTGGTTTACTATATCTTCTTGTTAAAAAAAAAAAACTTTTTCAAATTTTTAACCAAAAAAGATACAATTTTGTTGATAAATACATGTGTGCAGATTCATTTATTATAGTTATTGATTTAGCCTTTTCACTTTTTAATCATACTCATAGGTTAAAAGAAGAGTCTACCCAAAAATAATAATTTTTAACAGAAGCAAAAAAAAATTGGAGAGCAGAACAACAACGTTTGAGGAACATCTGACAACTAATAACAAAGTTACTGAGGAATTGTTAAAGATTAGAAAAAACAGGCAAATCAGTGCAAATTTTCAGGCATGTTGCCAATTTGATGACGTCATGGGTGCCCAACTAACCATTCATCCTATTTATATTTATGGTGCAAAATTCATCATTTTTACAGAAAGACACAAAATTTGTATTAATGTATCAATGCAAATATGGGAGTTACATATCTATCATGAAGATATACTACATTTAAACATCTTATTTTGGGGAAAAAGTAACATTTTTTAACATTGATATCAATATCATACATAGTTAGTTGTGCACCAATGACGTCATCTGTTGCCAATTTGTCTAAATTAGTAAATATTCAAACATTCATAACTTTCTTATTAGTGGTCCGATTTCATTCAAAACTTTTATGTTCTGATCATCAAATTTTCCTGCATCTGTTGAAAAAACATTATTTTTTAGTACACTCTCCTTTTAAAACAAATCTTTAAGAACAATAATGAGAGAACATTGGCATGACCAAAATTTGCCAGTGACATGACTGAGTGAGTAATTGAAATATGCACAACTTTCTTATCTATTGTCTGCATAATTCAAACACTTTTTGACCTGTTCATCTGTTTTTTCTGCTTTACATGAAATATTCCTGGTCCAGACCAGAGGTTAAGCCTTCCTTTATCCTTAATTGGCTTGAATAGAACTAGAAGAGACATTTAATTTTTAAAGACATGATTAATACTACTACTTTTTACTACTTTTTACTACTACTTTTTTTTCTTTTTTACTAAATACTAGGCCTAACTGTATGACTATGGTTGATAAATCATTGATTGTGTTTGATTCACCTTGACAGAAAGTTAGAGAGCTCTAAGAAAGTGTATATAGAGTTAATTGAGAGGTTATTTAAAGAAAAAATATGTCAATATCAATCACATTTTCTACATAAGTGAGTGTTAAACTGGACGGAAGCCACTAACATGAAACCCAGTATGTGGGACAACAAAATATTTCTGTACATAAATCACAGAAAGTGTCTATTGAGTAAATAAGTATAAATTTGGAGAGTAATTCATCCAACCATTACGAACCTGCATGAATATAATGTCAAGATATACCTTTATATATGCTCAATGACTCGTGACGTACCTTAGAAGATCAGGATGAGGACCGCGACCTCGATCGACCTCCGAGGACATTTCCCGTTACTTTGACTAGACTTTTCTTTACGCGCACCCAAGTTTACGTTTACGTTTTTGTTTTTGTTGTTGTTGTTTTTTTTTTTTTGGGGGGGGGGGGGGNGGAAATGGAATTAGGCACTGTATCTGACTTGACCATAGTATGTTGATCGCTGATGTATACATTTTTTTTCTTCAAAAATTGCTTTACATTTTAAATTTTAACCCATATTGTATGAACATGATATGGCAGACATGAAATACCAAGAAATATACTTTGAATAATAGAGGCATCAATGATACACCAACTCTACAAATCACAGAATCATATTGTTAAGACATATCTGTTCTGTATATAGCTTTTTTTTTCTGTACACTGGTCAGGAGCATGATTTGGTAATGGCTCCCCTGCCCATGCAAGGGCATGGCCAAATTATTTATATGTATAAATGTTTATTGTGTCGGTTATAATATTTGTTTGTTTGTAAAGCGCATAATTTTGCTAATTATTATGCGCTATATTAATTTCTATTATTATTATTATTATTATTATTATTATTATTATTATTATCATTATTATTATTAATATTATTATTATTATTATTATCATTATTATTATCATTATTATTTTTATTATTATTATTGTTATTATTATTATTATTATTATTATTATTATTATTATCATTATTATTATCAAAAAGGAGTTTTAACTGGAGGAGAGGTCTTGTTATTGTTTTTCTTCTTTTTTTTCACTTAGCATTTTTTTATGATTGATGTGTGTAAATATATACGACGTAGGTAGGCATATGTCTGTATGTGAGTGTGTGTGTGTGTGTGTATGTCTGTATGTGAGTGTGTGTGTATGTGTGAGTGTGTGTATGTGTGTGCATGTGTGTGTGTTTGTATATATGTGTGTGGGAGGCACACAATACCAAACTATCACACACCTGTCTCAAATGTTTGGGTGGCTAAGTAATGAACTATATTGACACATCGAATTGCACCCTCAGCATGCTATCTATATTGAATAGGAAGACTTTGAACTATACCCTCAATTTTGTTTGACAGTATTGAAACGCAAATAAAATGAACACGGTGCATGTGGAGCAAAGCATAGCCCATCAACATCATTCATCATTCACATTATTCATCTACATTGACGAATCTACATTAGTCATAATCTATAAATCTTTGGTGACGTTCATCATCTCTATTTCTACTCGTGCTAGCAAACCGGTCATAATTCTGCTCAGCTCGGAAGTGAAACGGCCGCTGTTCTTCCCCAATGGGTGTGGGTGCAAGTGCAAAGAAGAACAAACGTGACAAGTCATCATTACCAAAGACATCATCTGATGCTGTAGAAAGTCAAACGAGATTCACTGATCCGAAGGAACATCGCGATATCGTGGTGGGTGTCGATGCTTCGTTAGGAAATCAAATTATGGCAGCTGAAGGAGATGCGTCGCGAGGCAACGGACATGCAAATCAGAGTACTGGAAATAAGGTATAGTCCATGTTTATTATTATTATTGTTTATCTATTTATTAATTTATTTCATTTATTTATTTATTAACCACTCAAGGGTTGGATTGCTTTGTCCATACAGCCGTCGGCTAATTTTCAAAGGGGTCCAGGAAAAGAAATATTTTGCTTTATTTTTAACACCCCAGTGAAAATGCATTTATATTTCATTTTCTTTGTGATTAAAAATGCGGCATGAACGATAGCTTCTTCCAAGTATAAGACGATTTATCCACTGAGCTGTAAATCCACTCTTACTGAGCGATGTGTATGAGGACATTATAGCAATGAGTCGATACTCTGACATCTATATATTCACTGGAAATGGATTGTCATCGTTCTCGTATTAAAAACAAATAAATTTAAATTGGTTTCTGAAATATCATCTTACGAAATGAGAAATCCACTTAATTTTTATTTACCTTTCTTCAAAACCAATGCTGGCCTAAATTCAATTTTTTTTTTTATAAAGGACCAAAAGTTTGGAATGACTTACCTAAAGAATTAAAAACAAGTCCATCTTTAATGTATTTAAAAAAAAAACTTTAAAAAATTTCTTTTACTAAACTGTGTATGAATTTTTCATCAGGCTCTTCATTCTTCAGTCTTGTCATGTTTGTCTAGGGTTTGTAAGGTCATCTTAGATGTTAACTTGTTTGAATTCAATTATCGATTATCTTTTTTTTTTTCTTACCGCTACTATACATATATTATTCATCTTTGTTTTTGTTTTGATATTGTATATTGTATGTTCTGTATATCTGGTGGCAGCAGCTAATAAGACGCTTGTCTTCCAAGCTGTCTCCTCATTCTTTTAAAGTTTATATATTTTTACCCTGTATGTATGTACTTTTTTTATCTGAATGAAATAAATTTAAATTGAATTGAATAATGCTTGGTGCCTAAATCCGTCCATCGCATTATGCTTCAAAGTGCCAGAAAACCATGCAGGAAATCATTTTTTCCGATTTTAAATAATTAAGAACTTGTATACATCAATCTGAGGTATTTCATTGTTAAGGAATCCATTTTTAATGCATTTAGGCGGTTTCGACAGATCTGGATATTGTATACACGCTTAGAAACAGATGGTGCCCGTAAGAAACATTTTTGTCCCATATTTGGGACCCGTTAAATGGGTCGGATTTTAAAAAAAAAAAGAAAAAAAAGAAGAAGTTATTATGGTTAAGTGAATAATTGCAGAGTTACAGAGCCAGTATCTGACATGTTTAATGACATTTTCAGAACCTGTATAGCTCAAAATTGACAAAGCGCTTATAACCCTTATATAGCCTTTTATTCAAAATGCCATACCGGTATCATATGATTTGTTGAGTAGCTGGTCTTTTTTTTTAATGACTGTCAATAAAAGTATGAGGAATAATCAGCATTATTAGATAAGACTCAATTAATTTTTCATCTTTCGCATTAACTCATGCGGTCCTTCCCCGTCTCACTATACATCCATGTATATATACGAACGCAAATATTATGTCACCAATAGCTCTCTATAGTCTACTTTCAATTTTCAGTACAATTCATAAATTTCCATGGAAAAGGGTTTCATTAAATGTTTGTATTGAAAATACGACCTTATCGCTGCTATAATGTAAACAAGTATGGCAAAACAGTTCTGTTGACCCAACACTGGGCAGCATGTTGTCACAACTGTTAGTCAAAATCGTACCAATTTATGAAAGTTTTTTTTTTTTTGCATTTTCGCCACAAATTGGGCAAATTCCGACCAATAGGCGTGTAAAAATTATATCCAATATGTGATGGAAGTGCGAAATTCAGCCATAATTTAAACATATTCTGACCAGTAGTTTTGTGGAGAGTTAAATGTTTGCCAGTGTTGGATAGACTTGTGCCCAACTTTTCTAGGAGGAATTGGTTACCCGATATGAAAATAAACATACAAAGAAGAATTCGTGTCTTGTTTGAAAATTAATAGCTAAATCATAACACATAATATACAGAATATAGAAGCAAATTATTAAGAAATTAAGTGTCACAGATCGACGAAATAGAACAAACTGTGTGTCACGTATATTTTCCAGAAATGATGGTTTTCATAAAATACTCTTGAATCACAAAACTGTTATTGTTTCTTTTTCATTAAAATATTTTCGTCTATAGAAAGTTATCATTAACGAGCATTTCAATGGGATGCTTAGGCCTATTGTAATGTTGATTTGTCCGGATTTGTTTGTCTCTATATATGCAAATCCTTTGGCTTACGTAACTTGGCAAATTTTGAGTCTCATTTTTATCATATTTATCGCGTATAATTTATGATTTTTAAATTATAAACGGAAAAGGCGCAAGAACACGCAAACAATTTTCTCTGTCACAATGAACTATATATGCAAAAAAGAAGAGCGGAATTCAGCGGGATTTTTTAGTTTTTGATCTTTTGAACAAAACTTAAAACTTGAATTGTTTTTATTTCTGCCCATAAATTGAGTATCCAAAAATAAAGTGAAAAACTAAAATTGTCATTTCCGTTTTGTTCTCTCTATATACAGAACACACTAAAAACGAAATAACAGTTTTTAAATACTTCAATGGCTAGAAAAGGCTAAAAAATAAAAAGTACTGAACAAGTTTCACAAACTATACGTGCCGTAATTAATGTAAATCATGTTTTTTTTTAATGAAAACGGTCAAGCAATGTACCGAAACATATACGTTTCTGCATGATTTCCAGTGTTCCCCGAGCTTTCAAAATATCAAAGTTGTAGACCAAACAACAATAAAAAATTTGCCTTTCGCTGGAATTAGTTTAATCTGAGCTAAAGTGCATCGGTTGAAAGCTGCGAGCAGCTCAAATGGTAAATCTTTTGACCTGAAATGAAGACAGTGCATGATCACTTATTGAAGAGAAAAATGGTGTTTGGTGGTTTCATCCCTACTACTTTAAACATTTCGTAAATTCTTGCAAATATAAGGGAAAAGAAGCAATTTTGCACCTTTTCGATAAAAATGAAGATTGTACCGAAAGAGT
>BQKZ01000032.1:249451-311423 GCA_036244855.1 Temnopleurus reevesii
AGGGGTCAAAGAAATATTCTAATGTCTAATGTTAATTTTTTTTTTTTAATGCACAGATATAGCTGTGGTAAAGATCATGACAATGTACCTTTCATACAGTTCAATACCATACAATTTTATTTTATGAATTGATTCTTTTTGAAAATTTGAATTTGACTGGTAAATCATATTTAACGGTAATCACAGTATTTTGTTTATTAATGAGCGTATATGTATGCTAGGATATTTCCACGATCTGACAAAAGACTAATAGAAAGGCACATAAAAATTAAATTCTTAAATTTTCTTCCAAATCTGTTTATGGTAGGGTGTTCTTTATCAGACAGAACATCTTGGTTCTGTCTCGTGAGAACACAAGACTGAAGATTTTTGACACAATTTAGTATGATAGCTTTACCAAAAAGTATTTCTTTGTGACACAATAATTTGTGAATATGTTCATGATACCATTATTTAACTAATTTATATTTGGAGGCAAATTTTGGGAAAAAGTATTTGAATTTACCTAAACTTTGCTTGATACAATATATTGCAATTTTTCTTTGTGACTCGTTTATTTATTCTTTTTATACGTAGGGAGACTTGGCGAAGAAAAAGATTTATCCAACCTTGTGGTAAGTAATTTTTACATTTATGAATATTTTCTTTTTTTTCGACCAAATGTGATGTAAAGTGGCAATTCCAACTGGATATATCTTATGTTATTATTTTTTTAATTATCTTATACACGCAGTGTTTTAAAATCCTAAAGTAAACATTTTTAAAATAAATTGCTCTATTATTCATCTGTGTTCATTATGGTAATGTGCAGTTTAGTTTTCCAATGAAAACTGTGACCTGTAATAAGCACACAGTAATGATATTATGTTAAAATAATTCTAGTTGTGCTACATATATTTTCCTTTACAATTTACTCAACCAATTTGATTGAAATTGAGCTATGGCTCTCCTGTAATTGAGTCATTCAATTCAGAAAAGGTGGATAATAATAATTGAAAAAAAATCAGCTGCTCGTAAAAGGTTTATACTTTATAATGAATTGATGGATGGTTTCTCGTGCATCAATCATTCTACAGGTATCGTTAGCATATATATATATATATTTTCTCAATTTCTGGAGTTATTTAAAGCCGCTTAAATGAAGCAATGTTAATGCCAGGTAGATTATAAAAGATTGGTCATAACTGTACTACATAGGGCTCACTCTTATTTCTTATCCTCACCATTAATTTTATTTTGTTGTGTTGCAGACAATTTCAGAAATCTTCTCTAGAAATTTTTACACACTGAACATTGTGTGCGTATTATTTCCAGAAAACTAGAAATTTCTTCTATAATAGTTTGATCTTTAGTATAAACAGTCCAGTTCCCTATTAGTTTGTGAATTGAATCAGCAATATTTGTTCATGAATCATTCTTTACAATTGTTTTAGTTGCAATTCTTTCAGTAATTTGAATTTGGGCATTGATCTGTATTTCAAACAAAGTGAATTTCACAAATGAAAATTTGCAACTTTGATTTTATATGGATTGTCTTGGTTTTGTTGCATTATATTGAAGTCTGAGTTTAGGGACCTTAAGTGAACATTCAATCAAAGAATATTTATCTCAAATGAAAATCCATTAAAAGCTTTTAGAGTACCCATTAATTTCAGCATACAGCTACATGCATTCAAATAGCTTTCCCTTTTCATGATGAGCCATTGAAAGCTCCACATCCATCAACTTTGTAAAGCCTACCACTATGTACGATGAAACAGCTCTCTGAATTTTGTACCCTGCTTGCACGTCCCCAATAGTAAAAGTGAATTCATAGTGAGTGAATGAATTTGTAAACCCTCATTTTCAAGAGGCAAATTTATGCGGAGTATGGAGGAAGCGTCGTGCTCCTGCACGAAATTTGATCTGAGTTGCATACAAGTAGTGGGGAAGCTACCCTGGTTACTTCAAACATTTGACTGCTTGCCAATCAAGTGCAAACATGATCTCTTTGGGCTGAGCATTTATTTTCAGCAGTAGGGCAGGGCTCAATATAATACAAGGCAGTAGAGAACTGTAAGAAATATAAAGAGGGCACCATGGCAACCAAAGAAGGCACCCACTGCAATTGCCTTGGGTTGCCTTACTAAAGTTCGAACCTTGTAGGGGTTTCTGGTTTCAATTGACTGCATCTTTACCAAAAGACAATTGCACGAACATTTACCACATAATGGTAACTGATACTATTTTTGTTATCTTTGAAATTTGCATAGTAAATATATGTTTACAAAAAATTGCATTATACATTATAATAATAGCATTAATGAAAGCTTTGTATTCATGTGGACTCGTTGTGGTATACATGTAGTTGTACTGACTTGTGCCTTTCAATACAAGGATCTTAGGTTCGAATCTCACCCATGGAGTTCATTTCCATTAGCAAAAAATTTATCCACATTGTGCTGCACTCAACCCAGGTCAGGTGAATGGGTACCGGTAAGAAGAAATTACTTGAATGAAGTGAGTGCCAAATGGTAGCCATGCTATAGCTGAGTAATGATGCAAAGAGTGCTAAAAATACTTTGTATTAAGAGCTATATAAATGTTGTGTATTATCATTATTAAAATGAATATATTGCCTGACACTAAATTAATCAGTCCTTCCTAAGCGCTGTACAATGTACAGTGTAGTATAATTATGCTTGCTTAAGCAGCATGCAGCATGTCAAGGAAAGGTTCCTATTCGCCTCACCTGGATCAAGTACAGTGCAATGTGGATGAATCACTTGCTGAAGGAAATAAGCTTTATGGGTAGTATTCAAACCTTCAATCTTCTGGTTGAAAGGTGAGAATCAGGACCACTACACCACAACACTTCCACAAATGCACTATTCAAATATTCTTAGCTGTGAGAAATTATATAGGGACATTTTCTTAAGGGACAAGCGCTTGCAGAAAAAATGCACGAGTTTTGAGATACCTGTTTTCATTAACATTGGCAGCACGACCTATCATACAATAATGTATAAACCGGAAACAAAATTTAAATTGTAACTTTGCTCTTTCTTTTCAATCTTCTTTGCAGGTGGCTGTATAAAGATGGACTTCTTCCCCCAAATACAGAGTTTGTTGGATATGCAAGGTCTGCTATGTCGATTGCTGAAATCAAGAAGAGGACTGAACCATATATGAAGGTACTGTCAAAGCCAATATTTTAGTGTACATATATTAGTTTATTACATTTTACCAAAATCACTGACTTTCAGACCTTTTCACATATTAGCAAGTTGTTATTTTCATGTTTTGGAAGATTATTTGACAGAAGTCTATGGGCATTCTAATGATTGAAAACTTTGGCAAATTCATAGTCGTGAAATAAATAAAACCCGAGCAAATATTTCAGCTTATACAATAAAAAGGGTTCAGGGAGAGGACTGGACCATACTTGAGAAGAACTTTAAATTCATTAACAAGGTCAAAATGAAAGCATCACTATGAAGGCTGGGAAAAAGAAGCGTGTCAGCAGGCCCTATTTTCTTGTAGATGGTCTATAGATCACTTTTTTGTCCAATCACTTTCAAATTTTAATGAAGTGAAAAAGGAGCTTGAGCTTTTGATCCTAGCAGAATCTTGATCATAAGCGAAATGACAAGGAAATGAAGTGAACACACAAGTATATAGAAAAAGCTAAACGAGGAGATGGAGAGAAAGAAAGAACAGGATGTGAAGGGCAGCCAATCACAGAGCAAGGACGGACAAATAAATGAACTCCTATGCTTGAACAAAAGAAAGGTGATCAGCTGGAGGAGAGCTTGGGACAAACAATTAAGGGTTTAAAGGGGTACTATTATGAAAATACAAGTTGATCTGTCTTGATGTATTATACCATTAATCAATACCTTTTTCAGTGAAAGAGAGTCCAAATGTGTTTCATATATTTTATAATATTTTTTCTTTATTTTTATGTTGGCTTAGTTGGGAACGCCCCTAAAAATTTCTTTCAAATGTCAATCATGTTGTGACATCACACAAGTCAAGTTTGTTCACCTTTCTAAATCATGTTTCAGAGCTGGTTCTGTAAATAACAAAAGGAAATATGTAGATCAATGCAGGGATTTCAATTCAGGTGATTGCCCATGAAAGGGAATTGGAATGCGCAATCACCTGAATTGAAATACCTGCATTGATCCACATATTTCCTTTTGTTATTTACAGAACCAGCTCTGAAACATGATCTAGAAAGGTGAACAAACTTGACTCTTGTGATGTCACAACAGGATTGACATTTGAAAGAAATTTTTAGGGGCGTTCCCAACTAAGCCAACATAAAAATAAAGAAAAAATATTATAAAATATATGAAACACATTTGGACTCTCTTTCACTGAAAAAGGTATTGATAATGGTATAATACATCAATACAGATCAACTTGTATTTTCATAATAGTGGACCTTTAAAGAAGTGTGAAAGTTGAGAGGGGTGAAGGGAAGGTGAGAAAGCCATGTAGAAGAAGTAGGTAAACATAGGTGACCAAATTTTGTATGGAGGTGTGTTATGAGGATTTGATTGATTTTTATGTGGGTGGGGTCACAATTGCCTTGGTAATCTTGATATATAGATATGATAATTTTGTTCTTATGAATGCTCTTAAAGTCAAAGTTCCTGTCTGATCTTTTTTAAATTTGGTTTGGAGGTGTATTATGAGGAGAATATAAATTCCGGGTTTGTCTGGTCTGACATCATTATAATGAAAATTCTGTGCATTTTGTATTGCAGCTAAAAGATGATCAAAAGGACAAATTAGATGATTTCTTCAAGGCTAACAAATATGTGAAGGGATCATACACTGACGCTGAAGCATTTGAAAATCTTGATGCTATTATCAGCTTGATTGAGAAGTCTCAGAAAGGAAATAGGCTCTTCTATCTTGCTCTTCCTCCAACTGTCTTCAAAGATGTCACGTCTCATATCAAGGACAAATGCATGTCAAAGAGGTAAGAATTTCAGTCCTTTGTTTTATTCATATCAAAGTTTTGGTAGTCTCCAGGCATAGAAAATGTTCTGGAGTAGCTAGTTGAGATAGATGTGGTATTGGGGGCAGCAATGGTCGTGATGGAACACATGATATAGAGGGTAATGGATTCGATGGAAATGGTTATGGTTGTTTAGGTGATAATGTTGTTGGCAGCATTGTAAGTTTTGGGGATAGTAGTGGGGTTGGTGGCTGCAGTGATGGTAGAAGTGATAGTTTTAGTAATGTGAATAGTGGTATCAGCTATTCTGATGGTAGTGTTGGAAATAGATAAAGAATACATACGTTTGAAAAGCTCCAATGATTAGCAGGTGTATTCTGCATGTGTAATGCATTGCAAACTGTCGCACCATGTTTTTAAATATGCAGCAATCACAACAAAATGCAAAGCAAAGTGCATCACTATACCAGTGCAGGGTAAAAATGAAAGCCAAATCACTTTGTTATTATATAAAGTTGTTAAAATTCTTTAATTTTTTGTTACAGTGGATGGACAAGAGTTATCGTTGAGAAGCCATTTGGCCGTGATAGTGCATCATCGGCTGATCTATCTAATCACCTTGCTGGGTTGTTCCAGGAACCACAGCTGTATCGTATTGATCACTACCTTGGCAAGGAGATGGTTCAAAACCTCATGGTACTAAGGTAAGTAGGAACATAGGCATAGTCACTTGTCAGGGAATTCCTTTCATCTGGCCCTTGTGGGGATGCATTGTTCTCCATTAAAAGTTAACCATTCAAGGAGAAGAGTGAATCCCCCTCCCAATGAAACGAATTTCCCAGCAGTGGTAATGGCCATGAGTAGGAACAATTGTATCAACTTGAGAGTTGTCTACTACTCTTCATAGACTTCAAACTGTATGGTATTGATCACTGTCATGGTAAGGAGATGCTCCAAGGTTTGACAAGGTTTGGCAAGGCTACAAAAAACACATTCATGGATGTTCACTTTTTAAAGTAAAAACTGCAAATTTTGTGACAGTCTTTGCTAACATCCAATAATCTAATCGTTTTCCTCCTCATCCCTTCTTTCACATATGATATTGTCACAAACACATCAATTGTTGTTGGATCTTGCAAGTCTTCAAAGATAGTTTCTTAAAACTTATTTTGATTTTATTGATATCCTTTGGTTTTGTTTTTCTCATAGTTTTGCAGATTGTTTGATTTCTATTTGTTTTGTTGACTCTCAGGTTTGCGAATCGTATGTTCAGCCCAATCTGGAATCGTGACAGCATAGCTTCGGTTGTGATCTCTTTCAAGGAGCCGTTTGGCACCCAGGGAAGGGGAGGATACTTTGATGAGTTTGGAATCATCAGGTAAGATGTCTATCTTTCAAAGTCAGTCTCTCTCTCTCTTAAAGATAAAGATCTTCTTGCAGCAACAGTTATCTCTATGCCTTATCTGAAGCTTACTATATTGATATTACATCAGATTGTTTATTTGCTTGTTAGAGAGTTATAATTGCTAGATCCGCTTCATTTATTAATAAAATGATTTATTCAAAGCTCTACTTGTCAATTGCTAGGGTTTATAAATTGTCACTATCAGTTAATAGATATCTGAGACTGATTTCTCACATAGTATGTTTCACTTAAAAAAAAAAAATAATAAGTTTGACCTTGACTCGCAGATTACACTGTTATGGTAGCAATCTAGCAATGAGACTATCATTTGGTGTGACATTTTTTAAGAGACTTGATGCTCTTGACCATATAAATGTAGGTTTTATAAAATAAAAAAAATCAGAATTGCGTATTTCTTGTAGTCTTTGCCAGTATATGTATAGTGAATGATTGATTGTATTTATGCAGGGATGTGATGCAGAACCATCTGCTCCAGATCCTGTGCCTTACTGCAATGGAGAAACCTGCATCAACTGAAGCAGAGGATATCAGAGATGAAAAGGTTAGAAAATCTGTCACAACCTTTGATCACTTGACCATCACACTTTATTTTTATTATTTTTATCCAATTTGAATATATTGAAGAGGGATAGCCTTATTCAGCTCAACTTGTCCCTGGTCTGTCCAGTTAAGGAGTCCAAAGAGCACATTCTTTTCATATGGAATATCAGCATACTGTTAATTTTGTTAGTTTTAGTTTTCATGTTAAGGTTATTAAATTACCTCTAATAATGGATGATGCCAGGTTGAAGCCTCAATGATTTTTCATTTTTTAAACCATGGTTTAAAGCATGTTTTTGTTAAAACTTGAGGCACAGCACAGTGTGCCCAGAGTGGGAATTTAATATTTTTTTCACTTTTCAGATTTCAAAATCCCTATATAAATTCTAAAACTACAGTAACCAGATAATTCAATGCAAAAAAAAACAGACCCAAAAATATCAAACGGTTGAATTTTTATGGAGGTTTGAATTCCAGATTTCTGACAAGCATGGTCATGGTATCTCAATGATGTCGGGTAAATGTGGAAAATGGGCAAAATCAGCTGATATTACAAGACTTATGAAAATCATTTCAACCGTCACTTGTCGGCCAGTTATAGTGCCTATTGTATAGCATTTTTTCTCCTCTTTCAGAATAAATAAACAGAAGAGCCCAAATATAAATACAGAATTTGTTTAAACTAGATGAAAATGACAACCCATAAAATTCTTTTGAACTTGAAAAATATACCCAATCCTGGAAAATTTTAAGAAAAGAGCAGAGGAAATAAAATTTCGCCACTATTGCCACTAGTTTTTCTCAAAACTACATATCATAAGGAGTTTGTACCAAAGAAATGAAATGAGGGGGAATGAGGGGGTGCGTTCTATAATACTTTGAAGTTGGCAGGTGAACAATCAAATTTGCCCAAATTGAGGAAGTACATATAAAATGGAATCAAAATTTTTGTCAAAACAAATTACCTTTTCATGAAAATAAGCTTTTGAATTACTTAATCTGCATGTATGCACTTTGTTTGAATTCAGGAAAATCATATTGCAATACTCGGGGAAGGGAGAGGGTGTCCTGAGAGGGCCATCCCACCCATTACCCCTCCCCCTCCACACCCTCAAACAATTAAAAAGGGGGAATTAAAAGACAGCAAATACATGCCCTTCTCCCTTTTGGGGAATGGGCTTTATTAGGCTGTTAACTGATTTGTCTGATTCTTAGACTTTCTGTAAGGCTAACAAACTCATGACCACCCTTATTTTTATTCATTTATTTTTTTTATTGGGGGGGGGGGGGCTGAATCTGCCCCCTTTAAAAAAATCAAAGGAAAATGCAAAATTTACTGTATATAAAACCTTTGATCAACTTCAGGTACATGTAGCTATTAACATTTTTTTTTAAAAAAGGTGCTAAAACATATTGGGGCTGCACACCTTAATTATACATGTATGGTTCTTTAGGGGCCTTGCCCCTTAAAAAAAAGGAATTTTTCAAAATTTATTATTTTTTTCATCTAGATATTGTGTAAAAGCCTATGCCTGACGATTCATCTACTAATATCCTGTTATTGTTACACAATTATATCAAATATATTGATTTGGGACTGGTATGTAAAAATTTTGTTTTACTGAACAGCCCCCCCCCCCTCCTCCATTTTTTATCTTGAACTTCTCTCTTTTATTATAAAATGAGAAAAGTTATCATAAATTACTTTCAAATAGCCTCTAACTTCACTATTAAAAGTTGTTTTCTTCTGGTGAAATATGTGCCAAATAATGAATTTCTGCCAAAATACCAAATATGAATTTTTAGTGCCCATGCCCCCTCCCACCCCAAAAAATTGACTTAACTTTTTTTTCCTTTGTGAACATGATGAATGAAGATTTTGCTTCTTATGAGACTAAAATTCTTCCAAACTCATGATTTTGTTTGACAAAATAACCACCAAATACAATTTTTTTCCCAAAATATCATTTTGGGGCCCTGTACCCCTAAAAATCAAGGAAATCAAAATTTTCTTTTAGAATAATGAGGACAATAGTATTTCGCTTCCATTGAGCCCTCATCCACCCAAAATGGATGATTATTAACAAAGTTATTAATTTATTCCCATATTTGCCTTTCTGGGCGCACTGTGCACAGTCATCAGACCACTTTTAAAATGCTCACTATGTTTACGTTGTATATGAAGAGTGGTCCAATGAATGCGCCCAAATTTAAACCAACCCATGGTTTAAATCATGGTCTAAAATGAACTACCGTAAGAAAAATCCACCCATTTTATTGGGTCCAAACGTAAGAGATCGAGAGACATGACATTAATTCTTTCCTTTACAGGTGAAGGTTTTGAAGACTATGTCACCGCTGACCATGGATGACGTAGTGTTGGGTCAGTATGTCGGGGACCCTGATGGAGAAGGGGATGCCAAGGAGGGTTACCTGGATGACCCAACTGTCCCCCAGGGATCCGTCACACCCACGTTTGCCTTCGCAAAGTTTGTGGTCAAGAATGAGAGATGGGATGGTGAGTGACACAGTTTTGACTTACTTTCAGGGTTCAGGAAACACTATTTACATATATGCTAATCGATGTCAGTTGACAAAGGAATTGATAATTTATCTGTCTGACTCGGCTTCCATTTATGCTATAGGATCTGACCCTAAGCCCAAGGAGCTGGGGTTGACCCCACATACCAAGTAAAAAAAAAAAAGAATGGAATTGCTGCTCCACTTCAACTTTCCGTTATATCATCATTCAACTTTGGAGACCAGTTTTGCATCTATGTATTGTGAAGAAATTATAAAACTTTGATAGAAAAAAACTTCATGCATGGTAGAGCATAATATTCTTGACTAACATTGTAGACAATCGCATCTTTCTTGTCATGATGATCACATAGGTGTTCTTTATGTATGATACTATTTTTTAGTCAATGTTTTGATTTATTGCTGTATCATTTATTTACATTCAGGTGTGCCTTTCATGCTCAAATGTGGAAAAGGTGAGTTACCATATTTTCCATTTTTACCAAAGTTCAACCATTTCTTTATACCAATAAATTGTTATCCATGTTTTTCTTGAATTCTTCTGACAGATTTTATATGACTGTTTTCAAACGTATAGTATAATCTTTGTTTCTAATGGCTTTTCACTATTGAATATCAATTTCGTGGAGATCAGAGATCTTTTTCAATTTACCATTTTTGTATTTTCATGGAATCTATCTTGAGCTAAATATCCCCTTTTCTCTCTCAGCGCTGAATGAACGTAAGGCTGAGGTGCGTGTCCAATTCAAGGAGGTACCAGGTGATATCTTTGGTAACATCATGCGCAATGAACTCGTCATCAGAGTGCAACCCAACGAAGCCGTCTATGTCAAACTCATGACCAAGAAACCAGGCATGGCCTTCGGTACAGAGGAGACGGAGCTTGATCTTACCTATGGATCAAGATATAAGGTATCTACATGTAGCAAACAACATATAACTCTCATTATGAACCAGAATATGAAAAGTAATATAAAAGAGATTTTGCTCAATTTATTCACCAATTCCTCATTATTATCTAAAAAAATTGGTCTATTAGAACATATTAGTGATATTAGGAAACCAAGCTTGAATTGCAGTTATTAAGCCCAGGTCACACATGTGCTGTATTTAGCTTGAGTTGGCAAAATACCTGATAGTAATCATGCTATTGCATTTGTTTGTTATTGTTTGGACAATACATAATTTAACGCAAGCTAATAATGCAAAGATGTGAGTGAGGCTGAACACAACTCAAATATTGCACTTCGATGACCTGCTTTCAGCTCGTTATTGCTCATCATTGCCAGTCCTTATTCCTACCAGCTGGTTGCCACTCATCTTTGCTGGTATGCCATACTATGGTTTTCATCTCGGGTTCTGTTGGGTTTATTTGGAGAAATGTCAAAGCAGTGATCGAGACCATAAAGCCTTTGAGTTAGAATGTGTTTTGACCCTGTGTAAGCTTGTTTCACTGCATTTTTCCTTGGTAGGCTGCATCAGGGCAATATACAACTGAATATAAGCTTAATTGGCAAGGGTATGAGCCTTGCTTTTTAAATGAGAGTATGCAAGAAATCATCACCAAATCCACATTTTGTTAAAGAAAAGTGATTAGGAAGAAAAATGTGTAATTCTGATTGTTATTTCTGCAGGGCCTTCCCCTTCCTGATGCCTATGAACGCCTGATCCTGGATGTGTTCTGTGGAAGTCAGATCCACTTTGTACGCAGTGATGAGTTGGCTGAAGCATGGAGGATCTTTACTCCAATTCTACATGAGATTGAAGCCAAGAAACCTAAACCAATCCCGTACAAATATGGAAGGTGAGTGCTATTTATTTTGTTATGTTTCCTTACAGGGTTGTATGTTTGTAAAATAGGATGTCAGTTACAAGCTTGAGATAATGGCCATTTTAAAGTGGAGACTTACTTTGGTGACCTTTCTCTTTCAAAAATGTTATTTAAACCTTGGTTTTAAGGAATCATTCGCCACAAATTAGAATTCATAAACTTGAAATAAAAAAGAGCTTTAGTTGTTTATCCAAGGAGGATCTTAATCATAAGCAAAATGACAAGTAAATGAAGCGAACACATAAGTATATAGAAACAGCTTAATGAGGAGGTGGATAGAAAGACAAAGAACAGTATGTGAGGGGCAGCCAATCACAGAGCAAGGAGGGTAGAATAAAGGGGCTGCAATACTTAAACAAAAGAAAGATGATCAGCTGTAGGAATGAGTGGGACAAAACAAAGAAGGGATTAAAGAAGTGCAAGAATTGAAAAAGGTGAAGGAAAAGTAAGAAAGCTAAGTTGAGAACTCTAGGTTAGCCAAGTGCTACATGTAAGAAAAGACTTAAGAAAATATAGAGAGAAACTGAAATAGAGAAATAGAAAAGATAAGTACATCATCATCCCAATAATGTTGGCAATATATTACAGTTGCCAGTACGTTTTCATTGACTTATTTGTGGTCCAACATTTTGATATCTCATAGTGAATTCAAGGGAGCATATGAGGTAATCAATGATATTTATCTTCTTGTTTCAGTCGAGGACCAGCGGAGGCTGATGAGATGGCCAGAAAGAACAACTTCCTCTTCACAGGAACTTACAAATGGAGCAATCCTAACAAGTAAATTACATTGAGAGATCACGCTGTGTTGTATGAGCACAAAGTATCAATGATAGTATGGATGTATATTTAATGAGATGTATCAATTCTCTAAGAATCAAAGCCATTGTTTGCAGTACTAGGCACTGTTTGTATAATGTACTTTTTTCAGTTTATGCAGTCCAAAGTAACAACTCTTGGTGGTTTGATCAGTTTGAAGTGATATGTAAGAAATGTATTGTCTTTTCATTTGTTATAGCTTTGAGTTATGTCCTTACCCCATTTTTGAAACAAAATAATTACATGTTTGAATTATGCACTTTTTTGTTCAATCTAGTCATTGATGTAAGACAGTCCTTTTTCAGATAATATATTGATAATTCAGTTGTATTATTCTGAGCAGGAAAAAAGTGCAATTTGAAGATCCTTCGAGTGCATTGAGTCATTCAGGGATGAAGAAGATTTTTGTACATTTGTAATGATCGATGCATTTTCATCCATATTAATACATCATTTTGATGCAGTAAGATTTCTAGCAGCCAATTACTTACCTTGTAATCAAATATGCAAGTCTGTAGAATTTATTTATTCTTTACTAAATGTGATGCATTTATATGGGACCATGAGCTTAATATCAAAGTATGTTATTTATTGCTTTCATGTTGTTGAGTCTCATATAGAAAATTTCACATGTTTGAATGTGAATATTGAATCCCGCTGTGTCCTCTATAGTGTAATACTAGGTGTTTGTTCCAAATCGAATCACCTTTTTTCATTCCATCTAGACCCCCCAAAAATGCAGATGGAAGTATAATTGAGTGCTTATTTTATTTGCTCTTCCCAAACATTGCTTCTTCCTCAGTTGATTTATTAGTAAATGATGAAATATGAATAATAGTGTGCTACCCTGGAGATCAAATGTGTGATTTACCATGGAGATGAGTAGATATATGATACAACACAATATATTATGAGCCACATCTTGTTGAATAGACAATAGACTTTTCATTACTCTATTAATTAAGGTTAGTCATTCATACATTAGGTCATCAATGTTGAGTGTTGTAAGGAATTCTTCCAATTAAAAAAAACAAATACAAAACCAGACAACAGCAGCCTAAAAAGCACTCGATAGTCATGGAATTAAATTCATGCATTTCCGATTATTTCTTGGTGACTTATTTTTGTGGAATCTGGGATAATTTTTATGACAATGTTTCCAAAAATGATAAACTCTTAGAAGTGAAGTAATTGTAGTCCTTTATTTTGCCTTGCCTCCCCTACAGACTGTGATCATCCAGTCACCACTGCTTTGTATATTGAAACAAGACCAATGAAAAGAGGAGTGGGTGGGTTACCCAAGAGCAAGTGGAAGGTGGAATGTTGTCTTTTGTATACATGCCCCTGTGGAAGTAGTTCCTGTTCGTATAGGTACCTGTGACTCTCAGCCTGACTGGTGACCATTTCTCATGTGCTAACCCAATGACATAGCCTGATGATATCGTTGAGTGCAGGAGAGGGTCACCAGTCATGCACAGAGTCTTGAGTAGCTTTATGAAATACAACCCGTCCTTATACAATGAACTGTGTGGAAAGAGTAACAATTTAGTGGTGCTAAGATGGAAGAAACCTTTACATTTATTAATCATTTTGCTAGTGTACTATTGAATATTTAAGATTTTGTGTTTTGAAGATATATTACATTCAACATGAGCTCCCTGGTATTTCAGTTTAAAAGTAACAATTTAGAAGAATTGCTTTCCCTGTATTACACCATTATGTTAATCACTTTCCTGATGCTTTTCAGACCGTTGCACCTTTATTGATTCAGGTTGTGCGTATCATCAGCTGTTATTAAGCAGATTTCAACCAGGTTCTAATGTTTAGAGAGGTATAATTTCTTGAAAAGTAATCTTTATGTGAAACAATATCATGCTACAAATACGTGACAATTTTGGCATAGACATTGACATGAAATGGGTGATAAATTTCTGCTAGTCCAATCAGATATTATACATACAGAACTGTAAAGTTCCTGTGAAGTCGGAAAGTCAGCTGTCATTGAATTCAAATTGGCTTTATTTGAGAAGTTATTTTTGATAAAATGTCTCATCACTTTTACAATTCAAGTTCTTTAGGCTACACCGTATCAATTGTAATGTTTGCACTAGAAGTTATATTTGGTAACATTAGAAATGAGTAATTTGTATATTTTGCAAATATCTTTAATTTTAGATGAAAGCTATTCAGAGTGGTGTTTTTCTAGAAAGACAAATATAAATATTGATAAAATTCTTCACAAATGACCTAGTTTTCAAACTATATTGTAAACCAAAGTACAGGTAATTCTACCAAAGTCAAATCTCTAGGACCACAATGATATTTTGATATTGAAGAAATTGAACTCCCAGCTAGGTAAATAAGATATGTTTTGTATGAATTATTTTCAAAAATTACTTTGAATTTGGTGATTATTCGACTCAACGAAGTGTGACTCGGGCAGAGTTGACTGTACATCTTATACTCCTTGATTTTATTTCCTTTTATGGAAAAATAAGTACTTTTTATTGATTTGTTTAAAAACAGATTCATTGAAATTATTTCCAATATTTCCCTAATTGCAGTTCAACGAATATATACTGAATATATTTAAAATGTCAATCTATGACTTGAATCAATGTGTACACTATAATTTTCATGAAAAAGAGAATACTATGAATATATATTTGATATGCAAAGCATGATTTAGATAGTATTTTATACACAAGAGTAGATGACTCATTTCCTGTATTGTAATAAATGAGTGATAAATTTATAGCAAAATATACTGCTTATTGTGTATTATTTGTGTGTAATTGAAAATCTGTTTTCTCCACCCAGTTATGTGCAAATAAGGATCATCCTCAAATGAAAGAAGTTCAGCTATTTTACATTTCGCATGCACAACTGGATTTGCATTCTTTTTGCAGGAGAGAACAACCTCACATATTTTACTATTTAAATAAGAGTAAGAATTGGGAATATGCATTCATTTATATTTTCTTGTACATCATTTTCTTGCAAATCAGTAATATTTGATTACGTGATATTGCATAGGCTACCTCAGAAAATATAAACCTATGAAAATATGGATCAACTGTGATTTGCAGAGCGAAAAGTGATGTACAAGCAAATGTAAATTAATGTGAATTCCTTCTCCTATTTTGTATAATTCCTATTCTATTATGCTGTTCAGATCTTTCTTTTATTGACATAGTAGAATATATGTAGTGAATTCTTCTTCAAAGGGGCAAGGCTGGAATGCCTTCTCTTCTGTATTTTATCTTTCTCATACATATATATATATATATATTTAGGCGTTGGAAGATGACAAAATAAGGGGATGTTGTTTGAAAGTTATGGATGGGAATGTGGCAATCAAAATGATTTTTTCTTGCGCATCTTTTCAAAAGCACACACTGTGCTAAAATGAAAATGTGTGTTACAATTTGCAACTGATTTGCAGTTGATTTGCGATCAATTGCAACTTGCGTTTTCTGAAGATCAGCTAGCACAGATCAACAGGTTGCAGACGACTTATCCAGTCTGGCATAATGTCATTTAAATGGTTCCTTTTGACATTCTGCCAGACCGGGTGAGGGCCTGTTTGATCTCTGATCCTAAACTCCCTACTGCGAAAGTTTTATGACGTTCCCAATGACTTAAAGGGGGTGAACTTGGTACAGACAGAGTAGAATTTAAAAATGAATATACATGTACAGTCTGACCTCGTTATAATGAGGTCGTTGCGACCAAAGAAATCACCTCTTTATATTAAAACGTTGTTATATCAGGATAAATATACAACAAAATTCGAAGAGATGGGACCAGGAAATTTACCTTGCTATAGCGAGAGCTTGTTGATTGAATTAATGGGAGGAAAAAAACACTTTTTTCGGGGGGATGGAGTGGATCCAATTGTCCTTTTCAATATAATGAACATTTGGTCTCGCCCCATCCTATGGTCCCTTTCAAAAAGATTCTGTTTGATTCTACTAAAATACAAAATGTACAGCATTAAATTCCACTTCCAATGACCCCTCACCCGTGATAATTTTTAGCCAAGTTATTGAATTTTCCCCATATTTCAAGATCTTGGCAAAATTAGGGCTCTAATCATACATTTTCAAGATTCTAGGACCCGATTGGGAATAAGCTTTGGGCTTCATAGGCTATCCTGTAGGTGATTCATCAGGTCATTTGATCGACTCCTGAAAGTAACGGGACAACAAATTCTTTTTAATTTTTAAAATATCTTTTAACATTTCACAGTATGTGAGATTTTATTTCATTCAGAAAACATGTTGAACCCTCTTTTTCAAAAACTATTTATAACTGTAAGAAACTACATTGTAATTCATCAAAAGCAGAAAGAGCTGCATGATGAAAAGAAAATAATAGAAATACAAATGTTGTTGCACTATTCGTCTTCCCAATTTAGGATAAGTGGATTTTAGGGGTTACATGTGATGGGTCTTTGCAAGATGCAGAACCTTAAAATTTTGTATATGTAAATGCTTTTGAGAACTTAACGGTCTAATATTTATCACTCTGGGTGCTTGTTTGTTTTTGTCTTGTTTCATTGAAACCCCCAGGTTGTGTTTCTTAAAATTGTTCATAGATCTACACATATTCTATGAACAACAGGTTACCCTTTCCTTACTCATTGATAATTCCTATCGTTGAATCGTATCTGAGAAAGGGTCACCAGTCGTTTGTACAGTCTTGCCTACCGTTACAAAGAGCTTATTAAGAAACCAGTCCCTGTATTGCCTTCAAAGAGCAAAATCAAACTCATTTCTTCAAATTTTGATAAATTTCAAATGCTGGGCATGGTGTGCAACGATTGCCTAGACCACAATCTGAATTAAAATAACATATATGTAGTAAATGGGAATTGAAAAAAAAAAACAACCAACTACACCACCATTTAAAGAAGAAAGTATGCTTTTAAGTAGAAGATTTTATTGACATAATTTACATCACAGACATCGCCAAATAAGCATAGAAAAAAAGGTATGTGAACATTATTAATCTAGGAGTGTACTTGTGACTCACACTTAGAGTTGAATATAGTTGGAAAAAATCTTATGAATATTATTAGAAGAATATACCAGACTTTGTCTCCCCTCTGATTGAAATATGCTGGTCATATTAGTATTGTATCCTTAAACATAACACACAGATGCTAACTGTTAGGCAATATGCTTGCAGTGTATTTCCATATGAATTCAAGTCTTTCATTTCAAATGAATGGCCAAGAGAGTACGTTCATTGTGTTCATGTTTTTCTCTCACTTTTGTTCAGCTGTTACATTATTAACATTTCAGTTTTTATCTCCTGCATATTCTGGGATGTGTGGCATCTCTGTATAACATGGCAATAGACTTTGTGGATAGAGAAATATTACATTACACGATTCCCCTTCCCAATCATGCATATTGCTAACTGAAAAAAAACCATGAAACAGAATATACAGTTGATGTATTTAAGATTTAGAATGATCCATTTAGATAAATCATCTTACTGCACAATGTTTGGATAAGCAGAAAAGATTGGGCTGAATAGATATCCCATATTTGTGTTTCGCTTTGAGCGCATAACTTCGTTTTGATGAATTTTACTTCTTTTAAAAAAAGCTCCCTCAATTTCTATGCATTATTTCTTGACCACAACTGAAATTCACCACTACGAACAGAAATGAAAAACAGGTTCGTAGTTTATATCTGAATTGTAGAATGGAGGTTCGTAGTTTATATCTGAATTGTAGAATGGAGAAATATTTTTGAGCAACAATAAAGAATAAGTATGTTTGAGGATAAGGCCCAAGAACAAGCATTCAAAGTGTACAGTGTAAACAAGGAAAATATATTTCAAATGAAAGCATTCAAGTATGAAGTTAACTACATGAAGGAATGAAAGGTGCTGAAGCTAAGCTAAAAATATTTGCAGCATGTAACAATTGATTAACGATATTAGCATACATTTGAGATTATATATATTGATATTTCACTTGTATAAATATATATATAGATTTCATCAAAAATGCATTCACATTTAGAACTTATCTTCAAATTCATGTAATATAGCACATAATTATTCATATGTTTTGACAGCTATACATTATCACATATAGTTATAATATATAGTTTTTGCATTGGACATAAAATATTGCACAATAAATAGGACATAATTCCACCATCCAGAGAAATAAAATGAGACTTCTATCGATCATCATTCCTTTCCATCATTTGGTGATTAAACTGTTTTGCACCAGTTTCAAAGAGTGTTGAAAAAAGGTTGCAAAACAAGAGTTTCCACATTTTTTTTTCTTTCTTAAGATGAGCATGCAGCTGTTGGAAACTACTCTTTACCAAAACAGTTCTGCACTCAATCAAAAGTTTGTTTCAGCTACAATTTCAATCAAACAATGTACACTAACTTTGGGGGTAAAATAAAAATCAAGTTTCAATTACGAGCTGACTTTGGTCTGTATAATGTGCTTTGGTGTATTAAGTGACAATTCTTCACACATGATGAAGAATAAACTTTGACTAAATTTCATTAGAATAAGAGTGTAAGTAAACAATATAAAAGTGACTAATCCAATTGAATCTTTGATTTTAATTGGATGAAAAGCACTGGATGTTGCTATTTTGATTGTTGGAAAATGACTGCTTGTTGCAGCAAAAAATCCATGAAATGCCTTTCAGTTTTAACAAGTTTGTCCCTATTCAGAAACTTTTTCATTTCATCATATTCCCAAAAGATCAATAAATCCTATTGGTAAAGGGACCAACTATGCAAAGGATTATCTATAAATGCATCACATTTTAGCAGGAAACAAAAACAAAAGAATTCAATAATCTTTGTATAATATAAGAAAATTGTGCACATCTTATAAGATATTTTTTTAAATAAATATTCATAAAATGCATAATTTTCAGATCTTCTAATATACTTATTTCAAAAAGGCATTTCGTACCATCGTTTTTTGTTGTAATTGCTAAACAACTAATCAAAAAATAGTAATCAATTTTATACATAAAAATATCAAGATTTACCTAAGACAGAATACATAAAACGCATACATCCAGCTCCTGTTTTCAGCCATTAAAAAAAAACGAATTTTAATTGATTACATAAAAATTCATAAACAATATTGGAAAGGAGTAAAATATCTAAAATCCCAAATTTCCTCCTGTATATAAAATGCATTAACCTGAGTTTGTGTAATTGAACCAAATTCTTCAAAAGCAACTATGTAATTCACAAGGAAGCATTGATATCTTCTTCAGCCAAATACATGTATATATAAAACCCCCAAAACTATAATCTAGGAATTTAATATTTCAGTTCAAAGATCAAGCAAGAAATTAGAAAATATTGTAAAAGAAGAAGCTTGAAAAGGAGTCACAGAAATCACTACATCTTCAATTCAATCTATGTAATGAGACATTAAATGAGTTGACCTTCTTGTATCCTACACATATTCCAAAGTTTAAACGCTCTCACTTTAATAGAATGTGGGACCATGAAAGTACCTTGCTATAGCAGGAATAAGGGGTTTATAAAATGAAAAATAGTACCATATTATTAGCTCTTTATAACAGATCTATACTATGATTACACTGAATTTAAATGAAGTATAAACTATTGATGAAATTCACCCAGTCACATCATACTCAATTTCATTTCTTTGCCTCTAACATCATATTCATATTAGGAACATTTCCAGATGATACATAATTTTGGGGTTGGATTTATTTACTTTGTGGAATGGAATGACTGTTAGATGAACATATATCACATGATGCAACAAAAATGTTTATTTCAGTATAATTTGCTATTAATTTCATTAATTCAACATAAATCTGTAAAACTCATGTAACAAATTAAAAAATCTAAATAGAATTATCTAAAAGTATTATGATAAATATGAATAATTCAGCCACGATGATTACGTTTGAAATTACTTTTCTTGATTTATCATATCAGTAGCACAGAGTAGTTTGTAAAAGCCCTCTAAGTCATTGATGAGCTAGTATAAAACACTTGGCTACAGTGCATCCGTTTAAATTTCCTTTTTCTACGCCATCATATAGAATCATTTCTGACTGTATTTCAGAAAGAATTGAAATTCTCAAGATATAATTTGACAAGATGTGAATCCTTCAGTTGCAGATGAAGAAAGAGAATAAGATGCAATATATAAGATATAAACACTTATAGAGATTTAACAAAGCCTTGATCGAATTGGGAAAGATGAGTGGAAACATATGACATATATGTCTACAAACATGCATTTCATGCTAATGATATCACATTATCATTTTCCATAATTTAAAGTAGCTTCATACGTGGCAAATCACTGATCTTAATCACAGATCCTGCATGTATATTGCACATTTTTCTACTACACAATTTGAGATGTTGTGTTCATGTCATCAAATGTGTTTCAATTCATGATAATTTGAACGTTTTCAAATTATATCTACATTTTTTACAAACTGCACATTATTGTAATAAACTATCTTTTTTTAAAATAATAATTTACTGAAAATGAAAAACAAATACGTTTAAAGGGGAATACAAAGAAAGATATTTGGCATCTTTGTTGATGACTACCCAAACCAAGATGGTCAAACATGTCTGGCTCTAGGTTTAACCATCTAGTCTCATGGAAAATGCAATATTCTCAAGAAAAGCAGAACATTTGTTTTTCAGACTTGATTACAATCAATCAATATATATGATTGCACATATATTGCACTAGAAAAAGTGCACTGAAAATATTTGAACATATCCTGAAATAGTACATGCGTACTAAATTCAGTATAACGTGAGACTTTGAGTAAAATGCTAGACTCTATGATGAACCCTGTAAGTTTACTCTCCATGATTTAACAAATGGCATCACACTATTTCATTTAATTACTATAGCTATCCATAGTGCGACTGACACAGACATCAAAGGTTGCATAGTTTATGGTCATTCAGTCATCTTTGAGTGGTCACTCAGGAGCGGTACATGGTTGGTCACTTCTAGGAATCAAGGTCATCGATTCATGATTCCTCAAGATCATCCCTCTGACTAACTACGACTGGTATACCAGTGAGTAGTCAATACCATGGGTCTCTCCTGATAGTGACTCTGACTGGTCATTTCCATTGGTCACTTTGAGTAGTCACTTTAAGGAGGGCAAGTTCGTGGGGTCACTCCTGAACTATTAGTTCATTGTCCTGATTAGAGTAGACCTCGTATGGATCTGATGTGGTGTGGCATAGACAGCAGTTGTGAGTTGTGTCATTACCTTCGGGTGACTCTGGTCCTTGTGCAAATACCTTGATCAGCTGACAGTGAACCCTGGCAAATCAACAAATGAAGAATATATAATGTCAATCAATCAATGTTGAAATGATGGATGAAGGCTTGTTTTATTAATAAAAAATGTAATATTACTATTTCCTCTGTCAAATTATCTCCTTGCAAGCCCCCAAAATAAAATTCTTTCCACTTTTGTGGAATCATAAATCATGAGATGGCAGTATAAAGCACTAAGTATAGAGCAATGGCCCTACACAAATAACCTGATTTCAGATTTATCCCTTTTTCCTCACTAAAATTATTATACAGTCAAACCTCGTTATAAAGAGCACTGATATAACGAGCTCTCGTTATAATAAGGTAATTTTCCTGGTCCTGTGTCTTTGTATTCTATTGTATTTTGACCCTGATATAACAAGGTTTCAACATAAAGAGGTAATTCCTCTGGTCCCAACGACCTCATTATAACGAGGTTAGACTGTATTTGTGTGATTGCATGAAGGATAGTGGGCACGTCCTCGGTATTTTGTCAAATTAAATGTCCACGATAGAATGTCCTCAGTTACACGATATATCGTCAGGGATGTGTCCTTGGTCCATGGTAATAAACTGTTACTCAAACACACAAAAAAAATGAAAATGTTTGCTGCCAAAGCATGTATATGCGTGTGTGTATGTTTGTATGTGTGTCGAGGGAATTCATACATCATCTTTTATACAAGAGCTAATAATTGATTGGACAATAGTAATGAAAAGAGGAATGTTGATTCTCACCTGACGTCGATATCCGGTGGTTCCCCGACCTCTCCATCCATATTCCATGAGCTGGTGCTACAGACGCTCCCAGTCCTCACAGCTTTGTACCTGCCAAACCGTCTGGGACTAGACTTGTTGAAGGTCTGCTCCTCATTATCTATGTTAGATGGTTCAGCTACCATTGCAAGCTCTAGATCAGTGTTCAATGAACGGAACTTGAATGCCTTCACACGATGTACCTCCACAAAATCAAAGTTGAACTGTGTGGAAAAAACAAGGCACAGGTGATTTGCTATTAAGATCAATGTTGTAAATATGTTACTGCAATGTAATTTTAATTGGAAAATACAGTACAATCTTATATTCTCGCAATACAAAATTTCTTCACAATATAAATTTTCTATGCATTGGTTAGGAAACATCATTGGCGATCAAAACCTATGATTTATCCCCAACATATCGATCATCTTTGTATCAACCAAGTACAAAATTAACATAAGCAGAAGGTCTCCATTTTAATTTCAAGATGTTGATTATATTTTTGTATGAGAAAAATGATTTCTATGATTATACTTCTACAATAAAATGTCATCTTACATGATTTCCTGATGAAGCTAGTCTGAGCATGTGTCTGAGGTAATCAAACCTTGAACATTGCCTCACAAGCACCAGATCAAGACAACCATTGCCGAGATGAGCTGCTGGACTCATACCAGTCACTGTCCTGGAGCAACGTCCACTCACGAGGGCAGCATTGATGGCTGTATACCGCCCTCGCAGGTGCCGCCACTTGGATGATGAATCTGAAGAATCTGAATGATCAAGGGTCAAACATAAACGTTATATATTCTTCTAAGAAAAAAAATTATAACATATTCAAGTGAATATAAAGCAAAACAAACTATTTATTACTTTATTTTATACATTTTAAATATATCACAAATTTCAATAAAATTTCACTTATGTCAGGGAGATATATTTCACTAGCTATCAGGTGACTAGCATTTTTGTTCTTGCTGCTATTGTATCGCTCCTTTCTCTGAGCTACATCTTATAGTTCTGATAATCAGTAGAATTGCCATATGAAGAAAATAAATCATACCTAAACCTAAAAGAATTTTATTATTAGAATTACCAAATACATCATTTATTATCACATTTCTTCATTATATGACGAAGGAATTTCACAATCCCATAAAAAAGGAGTGTCCAATGCTAACAGTCATTCAGATGAAAGAAAATGTTCCTAAAAATTACTGCTAACTCCTGGAGAGACCTTTATCTATTCTGAGGAAATTTAGTTAGTAATATTATCCACAAAAAAATCTGCTCCACATCTTCACACTCACCTGTCATATCTGACTTCTTGTAAACATCATGACGGTTTCTCGTTTTCCTCTTAGAGCAAACCCCACATCTACAACAGAATGTCATACAAAATAAGAATTAGCTACACCAGTGTCAAGACATGTTTTTAATTTCTTTCATTAACCCTTCTTGTGTTGCAGTAATTCTGAATGTAGGGATTACATAGTCCAAGCTACCAGCTTAGGCACTGCAAGCAATAAAAAGCACACTCTGGCTATTGTTTGTACACCCTGAGTTTACACACAAAAGAGCACTTGCAAAACTGTAAACAAAACCAAATGAGAGTTAAGAACTATATAAAAATAGAAACAATGTGGATTACAATCTGGCATATGAGAATTCACTCTACCAAATGTCATTTCCTATCTAATGGTATATTACTGTCACTTTTTGTGATGACACTTACTCAATCATTATGTAATGTAACATGTAATGAGTCTAATGAGAAAATGCCGTAACCTGCACAAGACCTGCTGTCAATCATCAAAGCATCAAATGCATCATAGGTTGCATTGTATTAGCCCTTTACATATGTGAACATACTCACAGATATACTGTAACAGGTCTAATGTGAACTTATCTCATCCTGCAATTAGTATTCTTCACGATTTTATGATCTTGCTCAACCATAAAGTGTAATGGATCTAATATGAACAGATCTTATCCTGTAATAAGTATTCTTCATGATTCACTGATCATGTTCAAACTTACAGTATAACAGGTCTAATGGAAACTCACCCTATCCTGCACCCCTTCTTGTCCCAGGGTGTATTATCTTCATCCTTGCTCGGTAAGAATGCTACTTCACCCAGGTACGCTTGGTGTTTCAGATACTCCTTCACTCCTACAACATAACAACAGTCAAATAAAGTAAAGAGTAACAAGCAGTGTGCTTTGAAGATGAAAATGCAGGAAGATTGTCTATTCCAATCTGGTTTTGTCAAATCTGGAAAATCTTCAATTTCTCAGAATTCTTAAGACACAATTAGGTCATTCCTTTATTATTTCAATAATAGTGTATATTACAACAGAGCAATTGAGAATGTTAGTACACAAAGAGCTGTTAAAAAAACTTCTCTTATCTTGCTACCACTTGTGATGAAAAAAAAAAAGAGTATAAAGAGAAATGTGACTATCTAATATGATGTTCTTTGTAAGTATGAGAAAGAAATGGGGGGAGACGTAAGCAGTGATTCCTATTCTTTTTTCTAGATATTCAGAATAATTGCCTGCAAAAAGACACAATTGCAATACCAATCTCCAGATATGCCAACTATTCTGGAATATGCATGTGTGTATTTTAATAACTATTCAAGACTTCCATCACAAGATTATGGTTATGGTTGTCATATTTTCTTTCATTTTGGCTCAGCTGTTGAATTATTAACAGTTAAATTTTGCCCTCATGTAAGTCTTGAAACGACTGGCTCTTAATAACATAAAGGGGAATGTGATTCTTGTAAATATGGTTAATGACCAATTATAAAGCATTTGCTTTTTAATCTACCGGAGATGGTGTACTGGCATCCCATCATTACCTGCAAACTCATATCTAGCTGGTCCCATCCACCTGTAGTTCTCACTTTCCTTCAGTACATCACCCAGGAAGCCATAACCCATGAAAGACACTGTGTATCTCAGCAGGGAGTTATTATGATGAACAGAACAAACATCCAACCCAAGAGAGAAACCTGTGAGGGAGAAAAATCATTATGTTTATAAATACTGAATATCACAGACAAGATAAAGAACAAGGTGGCCAAGGCAAATAAGAAAAAAAAAACAAGATTGAAAGGAGTAAATATCTTGCAAACAGATGGAGTGAAAGAGGAATAGGATAGAAGAGTAGAGGTACGCAAGAGGACAGTGACAGACAGAGAGGAACCTGAGAGAGAGAGAGGGGGAGAGTCTAATAGAGGTAACAAGCCTGACAACAATGAAAAAAAAAAACCAAGAAAATACATTAAAACTCATTTAGAAGACAACAAATGAATTGAAAAACAGAAAGCCAAGGAATTCTAAGGTTTAAAAAATACTCTTTATAATCCGAAAAGAACATAACATATAAGTTGGTTACCCCATTAAATGATCAAAATTTGACTATTGGCAAGTTGAATTGATTTCTATATATCTGGCTAACATATACATTTAGGCTTTTCGACAAGGAAGTAAAATTGCCACTTCAGTGGTGCTGATCTTTCTTGCCAAAAGTAATAAGAACTTGGCATTTGAAAACTTCCTGCCAAAATAAACATGTCATATACTTAATTATTAACTCACATGTTTCAGGGCTATAAATTCCCATATTACAAAATGATATGATATTAAATACCTAAAATGATCTGTATTGCAGATGTTACAGGATCATTCACTCCAGTGGTATCATATGCCATTACGTCAGTGGAACCTGAACATGAGAAAACAACATGAACTAAATTGATTAAGCATACATTCTTTGCCATTCTTGAAAAGACAAAGACAATAAAGTCCAAATGCATAAAGTCCAAAATTTGTTTGCTTATAAAAGCTGCTTGAAATATTGAAATGATTGCAAAGAAAATACTCACTTGAAGTTTGTTTATTAATGGTGAACTTCACCCATGGATTTGATAAAAATTGATAGCTATTGATATATTCAGTTCTTAAAGCACTCACAAAGAATCATTAGGATATAGTACATTTTAACATACATTATGTGTCTAAACATTTGCCTTTAGAAAAAATTGAGGTAATGTATATCCCTGTACACTTAACCAAGCAGTGAACAAGGGTAGAGTAATGGGGTCAGATTCACAAAACAAACAAGTCTAAATTCTTAAATAACCCATTGAATAGAGTGATTCCCATAATGGTCATATTCAAAAGGAATATTTTGAAGCCTTGGCCCTGCATACAGTAATATGTCCATAGATTTTTGAGAAGCCAATAGATTCAAATGTTATGCATACTTTTCACTCAATGTTATTCGAAACAGCCTGAAGTCTTGCCCAGGGCTTGCAAGATATAGAATTAGCAACAAATAATGTATGCACATATGATTTCAAGCATTTAAGGACAATATTGTGCTGGAAAAGAGACATGCCGGGATCTGATTCAGGCAACACACCAGCCTAGTATCATTTAATATTCAGCACAATACCTGCACCTTTGCTCTTTATTACTACTTCATAAAACAAATCAGTATCAGTGATCCATACCTGCTGGTATAATGCCCACCCTGAGGCCTAGTGGTACAGGTATAGAGGCTGGATTATGGGGATCAATACCCTCCTCTTGTTGTGTTCTTATCAGTAAACCATTCACTACATCAGCAAAGGTTCCATCCCCACCAACAGACACAATACTAATGAAAGGAATAAAAAAAGAGAAATGTATATAATCAATAATGTACAAGAATGTACAGAAGGTTGGCCATGTTATAAGCCTCTGATGGACAGTACATGTAAAATATTTCCAAACTGTTGAAACTTAAAAGATATCAGCTTTAACTTGCACATACAAATTGAACTTTGTACGAAAGTATATAAACAGATAGTCTCCTCCTGTTTTAGCTAATAAATTGGAATGAAAATTGGAATGAAAATGGACACCATCTTAGATTTTGTGACCTTTTCCACAAAGTACACTAATTTAATGAAAACCACAAAATATTTTTTGATAAAAATATTTTTATTAATTTGTTTGTTTGAGGGGGATGTTGCTCTAATTGATCACAAACATTGAAAAGGGTCTGGTAATCTTAGAGAAAATAGACTCTATCAAAAGTATTGCTGATGAGTGATACTTCCTTCATTTGCTTGTTAGGCTGAAAATTGAGAAAATATTGCTTTCACTTTTAGTGTCTAAACCTGGCACGTAGACTCCATATATATAGACTTGGAAGTGGGAAGAAGTTTGCTTATCTACATTTTCATTCCATATCCTAAAATTAAACTGGCATACTAATCACTGCTTGACACTAATTATGAATTAAAGTTTCCTCCTAAGTACGTTTGTCTATTCCAAGATAAACCTGATAGCCATCGTGAGGTAAAGACACACAACAAACTGACATGACCGAGAAATCAGTAGCAATATCAATATTTGATCAAACTTTGTTGGTGTAAAAACAACAACAGATGCCAGGAATCGTGGGGTGGGCGACTGAACTGGTTTATTGCCAATTGCCAATTGCGCAATAATTTAAAGGTATTTACAATCATCTTGTATTGAAGTACTTAGGGTTCAGATAACTTGTAGAGTGATAAGCATTTTCTGTAAACCAAGAGATTGATACTACTAGTGTACTAGGAGTAATCTGAGACAAAACATGTAGCTGATTAATGTGTGAGACAAAAGACAAAGATGAATTGATCTGTAAAGTTCTCTTACCCATCAATTCCAGATAGATCCATCTTCATGGCCAAAGACTTGGCATGATCAGGCCCTTCTGTCACTGCAAATGAAACAAAAAAGTAACATTACTATAATATTTTAAACCATTCAAAGATATACATGAATTTTCTCAGATATCTGGAAGTAATTCAAGCTAATGATTTTATTTATAAAATTATATACACATTGATGTGTAACAAATGGAGATTTCAAAATGAGGGAGACCAGTAAATTTAAGGATAAGTTTAAACACAGATGAATGAATGATAGCAGTAGCAAAGGGGTAATAAAAGTAAGAGTGGTGTGGTAATCAGTGGTTGAATAAGAAGCGTTTGGTTGATACCGTAAAGGACATGCTGCTTGAAAGATTTCATAAGGGCATTTGAATGAATTATGTATTGTGCAAAATGTCTGTTGTTATTCATTTTGTTGAATCTTTAAAAAAAAAAAAAAATAAATTTGAGCAGGTTGGAGCACACAGTAGTGGGATTGTAAGGATTAAACAAGGAAGGAGTAAATAACAAAACATGAAAAGAAGGAAATAAAGAGAACAATACTAGATAATTGCTTGTTAGGGAAATGAATGAAAGGAAGATTCAGTGAATAATGACTCACCTGTGATAGTGGTTTCAATGTCAGCTAAGTTAAAGAGTGGTGCAACCTTAGTCTCATAGATAGACTGCCCTCGCCCTTTACCTCCGTATGGATTCACTATCACATGTAATCTCCTTGGTCTGCTATTACCTGTATCATCATGGAACAGAATGCCAAAATTTTAATGGTTCTTGCAATTCATGTTTCCAACCATACCTATTATCCTTAGACAAATATTTGCCAATATCTTACTATTATATTAGTATCTGTATTATCATAAAAGACCATTCAAAATCTATTTATTGCTGAATTAATGTTTTAAACTAAGCCTTACTGTTGTTGGCCGATTAGGAAGAGTGCTTACTAATGATAGATCAAACACAATAATTTATAACTGTATACAGCAACTGAATCCATCAAGACTAATAAGGCAAATTTAATTTAGGAACTTTGAATTCGGCTCGTTGACATTTTAAAGGTGAGTTGCTCAAAAGTTGCAATTGAACGCAAGTTGCAGTTGATCAAAACGGGCTGATCAAAATCAATGTTTCATGCGCATCTTGTAAGAAGCGCATATAAGGCGTGAATGAAAATACGTCCTACAATTTTCAACTGATTTGCAGTTGATTTGCAATCAATTGCAGTTTTTTTTTTTAACAACACCTCCTACATTGTAAGAAGGAAAGAGGAAACAGAGAAGCTCAGTCAAAAACTGCCAGATTTTTTTCAAAGACTTGAGCATGCGCAACCCTTATAAATATAAGTTATAACTACATCGTCCCATTGTGTATGTATGAAATATATTAGACTGTATATTTGCCTACAAAGCATCAATTATTTTTTTTAAATATTTGCACAGCAAATGAAGCTCACCATAAGTGACTTTTAGCCTGGATTTTCTATCTACGTGTACATGTATGTTTATTCACTGACATCAAAAGTGTCAAGCTTGATTCTATATGTGACAACAAAAATTCACAAGGGAAATTATATGGAAATTACAAGGAAATCAATGGGAATCAGTGTATAAAATATCACAAGTATATAATTCTTGCAATGCCACAATGGAATTAGGCTGTCCACTGAATGCTCTTAAATATGTAAAATTCTTATAAATGTAATGTACATTGAATCATGTACACAAAGTTTGTAAATTCCATGCTGACATACATGTAATGTCAACAAAATTGCTCAAACAACTTTGAAAATCTGATTTCACCCTGAATGTTTTCTAATTTACAAGGAGTTTCAAGATATAAAATTGTATGAGCTAAAAATTACAGTTCATGGTCTTCAAACATATATGTCTAGCTAATTACTACAAGGCCATTCAAACATAACAACCTTGATCAATAGGCCAGGGTGGTCATTTATTACCTGATGTATGCATGTTCAAGTTGTAAACAGTCAATAGGCAACATAGAGATTCAAAATATTAAATGGATGCATTAATAATACAAAATATAACCCCTATTAAAAAGTCTTGAGTTTACATCTTTGTTATCCAAACCAGATTTATCTTGACTCACAGTGAGAATCCAGAGGATAAATCTCTCATGGAGGTGACATTAAATCAGTATTATACAAAGTATTTACACAGTAGTAGAGATTAAAATTTTTATTAAATTATATACCTTTCACACTTTCATTATCAAATTCTCAAACACACAATATTAGGCACAGAGACTTCCATCCTGAACAGTGAATAGTTATTTTCGATACATTCAAACAAACACAAGTCATTATTACTGGCAACAGAGCTTGTTTAGCTAGCCAACTACCTGTCTGTTTCAAACTAAATGTAATTATATAATCAGATATATCTAGGCTAGGAAACCATTTACTCTTAATTTTGTTTGTCATTATCAGATGACTGTACACCTGGCAGCCTTTGGATGGAAGAACCCATGAAAGCTACATTACAGTGCATCAAAGATGTGTTCATACGTCTTTGAGTGCTCTTACATCCCACTCGTAGTCTATTACACCCAGACTGATCAGACTTAAAAAAAATTGTTTACAACAACCACTTCTTGAAATCACCTGTAACATCAAACAATCATTCCCCAATATCCATTCGAGAGCCACATCATTTGCCACTGCCAGGTCCCTCTCATTACAAAATTGTAACACTTTCTTGAAATAACATTGTTATTCATAACAAATCATAATTTTCATGGATTATGGAAATTAACCTATTTTCCCAAATAATAATTTCTTTGTCTATTTCAGCAACAATATTATGCCAAATTACTTAAATTTAATGAACAAAAATTCAAATATGTGCAATTATGTGAACATGTACAATACTGATAATATCGACGATGATGGTGTTGATATCAATAATCCTGAACTTATTAGAGGCAGATGGGGGAGGGCAGTAATTTCCCCCTTCTGCTTCCCTTGTACAGAATGACGTTTACATACATCACTACCCTTTGGTAACTACTATTGTAAACAGGGAATTGCGAAGACTTATAAAGGAATAACGGACTCACAGCCGAACTGATGAATACATGTATGTTCAGTCTTGCATGGCAAGGCTGTTACTGCCAGAAGGATTGATAACCCATGATGCAAATATATGTAAGTTTATATCTTGAACAAAGCAACTAAATAAATAAAATCTATACAATACAATCCTCAATTTGGACTCTTGACTTGATAGTCTAATTGGATGCATTGTACAATTGTCAGTACAAATGGGACCCTAATAAACAAAATATAATTCTGGTTTTGTACCTCATTACTATTTCAACAGCTCCTTCAAGAATTGCAGTTCATTATGTTGTGTAGTATATTACGTGTAGACGTTTATGTACAAAACAATAAAAATAAACATGATGTTGCTAGTTGACTGATGCTACGATATTGCAATACATGTTTATTCAAAATCCTTTATTGCATATGGTTTTTATTCATTCTTTTATTACATGTATTAAAACCAATCAGCAAGGTATACTAAGAGTCTTTCCTCTTGACAAGATTAGGATATTGAAATTAAGTGTGGAATAGAAATCCTGAGAAGGAAATTATGCCTAGCAATACTTACGCCGATGAGGAAATATACTACATGGTGTACATAGTGTGTATATGTACATGTACATACACATCAATGAAGTTTATTATCAATGATTTTAACTACAGTAATGTTTAATGAGAATTATGATTTTTCTTTTGAATTAACACTCACTAAGCTGACACGCGTGTATAAAATGCTGCGTGGCGTCGTAACGGTACGTCTGATTTCCATGAAAATGGTCTTAAAAGTTGCGGGAGACTTAGAAAGAAAAAAGTCAGTGAACCACAGTAAGTTGTTCTCATAAGAGAAAACGATGAGTACACACTCATCAAAACGTCAAGAGTGGGTAGGTCCTTTTCAGAACCACTCACATTTCCAAGAAAGATAACTGTACAGTGAAGCATTCTTCTCAACTTAGGCTTAGAAATCTGACCCAAAACTATCATCTGTAAGTGGTAATGTAGGTCTGCTAAAATAAAAACCAAATGCACACTGAAAGAGAATGAAAATGAAATTAGCTTCATACCTTGTTGAACAGCTGACTTTATTCTATCAACCCACTTCTGACAAAGCTCTTGATAATGGGAGCAAAATGTAATGGCTTGCACTTTCCATTTCATGTTGTGACTTGGTCTACCAACATATACTGAAATTGAAATTGAAATTGAAATTTATTCATCACTTCAATAAAAAGAAACATACAAAATTACGAAACAGAACATTATTTAACAAGAGAAATAAATTACATAAAAAAACAATGAAGTGACTGGATCATCAATAAAGTTAGAAAAACTTATAGGGTGATAATCCTTACAAATCTACAAGTTACAACTAAATACACATAGAAAAATACAACAGAATATAAATTGGGGGACATATATGTACCAACTAAATGAAGTTATACGAAATCCAATACTGCTGAAAATTCTGCATAAGGTGAGATTTTAATTTATGCTTAAAGCTGCTTATTGTTGCATTTTATTTAATTTCAATGGGTAATTTGTTCCACAAGGCTGGCCCTTTACATAAAAACATATCATGTGAAAAGGATGATCAGCCATACCCGCGTATCATTGGAAATTCTTGTATTATTGTTTGTTTATTTTGCTTAAAAAATGAAAGAAGAAAAAAACGAATCTTGAATTATAGTTATGTATATCACTATTATTTTGAAATATATTAACAAAATTTGGTGGTAATAATTTCTTATAACATGAGTACATAAGGACACAAAGTTGAAAATCATGCAATAATGATATTGGGAGAACATTCAGTTTTTTAAACAGTGATTTACTGGGGCTTAGAATTGGCATGTGGCAAATAATACGAACTGCTTTTTTTTTGTAAAAGAAGAATACGTCCTCTTAAGTATTGTTTACATGAACCCCATATGATATTCCAATATGACAAATATGGCAAGACGAGTAAATTATTCAGGATAAACAAAATATTTTGGGGTAAAACATCTTTTAATTTGCTCATGATACCTATAGTTTTGGAGACTTTTCGTAAAACTTCATACACTTGAGGGAAAGAAAAGCAGATAACGTTTTATTCATTTATTCATATGTGGAACCCATATTCCAAATTTGATATTTAATAAATTACAAACAAATTTAATTACATAATGAAATGGAAGTTGTGCGCTAGTATGTAACAGATTCTGCCAAAATGGCAAACTCCTGGATCCCCACAGGCAGCAAGGATCATATCATTATTTGAGGGTGTGAAAGTTTTATAACTTTACAATAGATGATCATATATTATTCAAATTTTCAGTTTGTTCATCTGATATTTTATCATTAATTAATATTACATTAATTACAGGGGTGGGTTCCCCTTCAATGCATGCTTACAATAAATAAAAATATACCTGTAAAGCTGAAGAGAGGTTGGTTTGTTGATGGTGTAAAAACTTGAAAGAGTTGACCCATCTGTGTGAGAGTCATGATGTGGTGACCATCAGACAAAGAAGGTCTTGCTACTTTCTTAAGATGAACACCAATGATGCGTTTCAGTTGAATGCATTTGTGGTTGTCTGCAATGGAGATCAAAGAAAGAGGCTCAAATACTTTTTTCTTTCAGCTTTCATGGAAAGTCAATAAAATTAATCCTTACACCTTTTATTTATATCACAAAATTCCTGTTTCTCTGAAGAAACCAGACTGTAGATTATAATTGTTCACAAAATCACCAGGCAATGTAGAAAGCAATTTAAAAAAAGATCTATCGATCAACACATAAGGCTTCAAGTTTGCAGATGAAAGAATAAAATTGAACTTGTCATCATTAAATAGAATAGGCATCAAACTATTTTTCTTTAGAAAGAACAAGAAATTAAGAATGAGTAATGCAGGACAATTTTGTGGAAAGATGACTTCTTCTTCTTCTTCTTTGGTTGGCTTCCTCCAGTGTGGAGAACTGTAAGCAGGACAGGATTCCTTCAGGTGCATAAAGTCTACATGATAGGAGACATCATTTACAGCGAGGCACTGATTCGTTTTACTTTAAACCACAGCCTCAAGGTACTTTTTTAAATTTCCAGTTAAAAACTGTATTCCATTTGCTGGACCTTCTGTAGATTCAAATGAAACTACAATGTAATTTTAAGGATAAAATATGTGTGTAAAATAATTGTCAAAAAATATTAGGATTGATTACAAGTAGGCCTATGTCATGTGTAAATATTTTTTCCAAATTTTCTTTGAACACAATTTCATCAAGCAATTTTGCAAAGAGTATCATAAAAGTCAAAACGGCACATTCAACTTTTTAAGCAAGTCAATACATATGTAAATTATCTCAGACTCTATCATCAACACGTTTCTTTTCAGCAACAATGCCGACAACCCAACTCAGCAAACTTCTAAAAATCCCACCTCCCTGCCTTTAGCCAGACAACAAATCAAGAATTGTCAGTCCACCTTTCACAATTCCCTCGTCAAAGCAATTAATTCAATAGGTGCATACTTAGGCCTAGGCAATAATTTATTGACCGCTCCTATGAAAATACACACATGAACATTTTAGCATAAATCATGGAACTCACGCTGTTGTTGATGCCTTCCCAATGAAAGCGATGAGGAGGCCTCCCACCATGTTATCGACTGGGAAGAGAGACGCACATCACATGCTTTTCTTTCGATGTCAAACGTCGCTTGCAACTCGCTTGAAATGGATTCTTCACCACTTTGGTCCATTCTTAACGATGATCTCTGTAAAATATATTTTCTTTAAGAAATATTGGACATGAAAATAAGCACATAACCAAGTAGATAGCAGTGAGAGAGACTTGGTCGACTGAATGATTGTATGTTCGTGTACATTCACACTTCCACCTTGCTGCTTGCTAGCTGCGCTCGCTCAGCTTCGTTATAAACACCGGCTTTGTTTGGCACACAGCCAGACAGATGAAAGGCCAACAAACTTTCTTTGCGTGTAGTCTAGATCTATACCGCATTTACAATGTACCAATAATTTGTATCTATTAAATGATAGTCTACATAAATTGTGTAAAAATTATTTTTATTGATAAAAAAATATATATTTTATCATTCTATACCCATATATTTGTCTAATACATCATTTTGTACTTGTAATTATAAATTAAGGACTACTTATCCAGACTAATCAATATTGTGACACGGAGAGGTGAACAAACTTTCCAATAGTTCGCACGGGCGACCAGAAAGGGGGTGGAACAAGGGGTGTGGCCTTGTAAACACCACTCATCGCGGCAGTGGTCAAAACCCGTATGCTTCATGGAGCTGCTACTCGTTTGCTTTCTTAATATGTATAAATTAGTATTCTAATACAATAGCATGAAGAGAATAATGTGCATGATAGCAGAGGTTTGAACTCAAATTCAACTTTCCGGATGATTCCATGAATAAGGCACCCGTTCGGAAAATGTCATATTGAATAGACAATTATTAGAATGCAACTTCGTTAAACACATACGTGCTCACATTCTGGACAAATTATGAGAAACTTAAATTTGATTCATATGAGTACTATACAATCTCAGATTGTGTGGTTCCTCAAGGATCTTGTTAAGGTTTCTTCCAATCTCAAATATCATGAGTTGAATGTTTGGTGTCCCGCTTAATGAGGAACCAAGTGAAAGGAAGGCTAAAATTGTAACCAAGAGTAATCTTTTCAACATGGGTTTATTTCTTTCAATTATAATAATTCTACATAAGAATATATATATTTGTTTTCATCATATAACCTAATTTTAGAGAAATAATTTTAAAATAATTTTTATTTCTATATGTATAAATGTTTTAAACTCAAGTTCAAAGAATCTAAAGATCAAATGCAAAAATCTATATATAATTAACCACCAAAATTATCAATTATGATTTTCAGGTCAAAGCAATACCGTGTATTATGAAAAGCTCAGCAGAATGTAACAGGCTAGAGACTGAGTATTTCATCAGGTCTAAAATCAGCCATCGCCCCAAGTCTGCCCCCCCCCCCCCTAAAAAATAAAGACAATATTGGCACTATAAATCTATAGACATATTTCTATAATATATATCAGCAAAATACTTAATCTGGTACATCCCGCCAACTAAAGTGCTAGTTATTTGATAAGGAAATTGATTGTTGATGTCTTATCGATAAATGAAGAAAAATAAAATGAACAAACTGTGAAGATTTGGGCAAAATTGGATATTGCGTTCAAAAGTTAGGAATTTTTAAAGTTTACCTTCCCTTAAATTTCTTGGTCTGATATGTAACCAAAGAAATGAAATGAGATGAAAATTGGAACATAGAATGAATAAAACAATGGATCGAAGTTTTGCAAAAAAGGCACGGGGGGGAGGGGGGGGGGTGGTCTTGGAACACCAGCCCCCGGGTCAGAGCTAGGGGTAAAAATTGATTCAAGTGGGCGCAAAGCCGGCAGCAATATTATGCAGGGGCGCTTGTTTTATTTGGGGGGGAGGGGGGGGGGGGGGCGAAAATTAGACTTTCACATTGGCCAATACCCTCCCACCAATAGGGGGGTTTTGGGTCCGCCTATATATTATTTTATGCGATAAAATAAAAATAAGCTTACAAGGATGGGATCAGGAATGGTGTGAATCCAGAAAATAAAGATGAGCCGGCGCGGCGCTTTATAAAAGTAGAGACCATCAAAGAGTAAGACGTGACAAGAAATGGAAAATAGAGAAATAAGGTGTACATGGTCACGTCCCTGTTTGCAATACAGTGGTTCCACTCACCCCCCCCCCCCCCCCCCCCCCCCCCCCCCCCCCCCCCCCCCCCCCGACTCGCGAGATCGGGGAAGGCAAAATTCATATAAATTCAAAAGATGAAACAAAATAGTCTGTAGACAAAATCCGCAATGAAATATTTGTTTTCCTTTTCAAGTGCACGATTAAGTTTTGCTGGTTACATGTTCATGCTCGTTGTGTTACTTCTATCCCCATATTTTCATCGTCGATTTTTAAAGATTTGGAGGGTTTTATTTTTAGTAATAATTTGGGGATCAACGATTTCCCCAAAATAATGCTTTTGTTAACAGGAGCAGAAAAATTTGGGGAGCAGACCAAAAAAGTTTGAAGAAAATGGGACAAGTAACATAAAAAAAGTTATGAATGTTTAAAGATTTGAAAAATGGGAACTTTCAGTGGAAATGTTCAGACATGTTACCAATTCTGAAGTATAGTTAAAGTTTTGGGGTAATCAAATGTTTGAGGGGAAGGTAAATTTTATAACACTGATGAATATGATAATTAGTCAATTGTACACCAATGACTAAGAAGTTGCCAATATGTCTAAATGTTTAAACATTCATATATTTCTTATTCTTTCACCCGTTTTTGACAAACTTGTTTTTTCTGTTCATTTGATTTTTCTGCTCTTGGTAAATTAATATCATTTTTGGTCTAAAAAACGGACTGGATATCTTGAATCCTAAGACAAAGTTTCATTTGTAGCATCCAAACACATTCTAAACTCTCCATAAAGAGCTTTGTGGGGAAAAAATACTAAATAGTTTCCACATCAATAATGAACGATTTGAAACGAACACGATCGTATAAGGCAATTCAATCTCCAAATCCTACGTAAATGTCAATCATTGCAGTTGGCATGTAACATTTTAATTTATCAAGAAATCGACAAGGATTTTTGAACACATGCGACCGCGTCCCAAGAGATCTAGTCATGCATTGCCATTTCATCTTAGTTTGCAAAATACACTCTGCAAAAAAAAAATGTTGCAAAATTATTTGGCAACTATCTCTATCAATTATTCGTCAGCGTTTTTATATACGAACCGGCCTAAATACGGGGGCCGCTGCTTTAACATGCGGAAACCACGACATACCGTCAACTACAATGGCATACCGCTTAAAGTCGAGTTTTTTGTTTTCAACAGCATTTGTTTAAATTGAATTGCTACGAGTGGTTTGTGCAACCACCCCTCGCTAGTAAGTTAGTTCGTAAAATCAGTGACGAATCGAGCATAGATGTCATGAGTTAGCCAATAAATATTACTATATAATTTCCAAACTGTTTGATAAAGATTTCATCATTTGACTTGACTTTCAACTCGCCAAAAAACAAATGAACTATTGGTTTGTTGGGTTGACTGATGACTTGCCCAACAATTCCAGCAGTGTAGTCGTGTGACAACGGGCAATAATTTGCATGTGAATGAACAATTACCAGAACGTAATGACATGGTATACGGCTTCCACAAGAGCTCTATCGACGTCTGACTAAAATCAACCAAGTTTTAACATGACACCAGCTCGAATTCTTAAATTAAACGCCTCTTTGTATCATATTCTTTTGGTAGATTAAATCTTCCCAAGGACATGAAGGATGAAGATTTCGATCGTCCATCTGTGGGTCGATACAGACTCTTCAAAGGGGTTGACCAGTTTGGGGAAAGGGGAGGTCTCACAGACAAACTAGATATGTGTGTTGAACAATCCTCTTCTCTCGCCTATAATCGATAAATATATCAATACCGTAAAACGAGTATATTGACGTATAAAGCAAGACATGAAAGACCAGAAGGATCACCCAACGGCGACAGTGGCAGTCTTTCACCAAAACTTAAGGTGCTATTAAGCTACGAGATGGGACTTTTAAACCGAAGTTAATCGTCGACACAGAGTCATAAAAATGGAGTTGAGCTGCTTGAGTAAACTTAATGACTGACAATAGTTGACATGTGATAAACAAACAAGTCTTTGGGATTAGCTTCCTTATCTTCGCAGAAGCAATTAGAGTAACAAGATGGCGTATCATTCGATACACGTACCTTGATCAAATCGACGTACACGGGCATCGAACCATTCAACATCTTGTCGACATCATCGTACTATCGACTGTGGTAACACTGAAAATACTATCTAAAACCTCATCTCAAGAATGAGTATAATACTGAAGATGTGTCGCGGTCACTAATCATTTTGAAGTGTCCATAAATTGGAAATACTGGTAAGTATTCATTTGATGTGTTCATAATTCTATGCAGATTGGTCTGTCGTTATATATCACTAAAGTGGAAATGATTATAAGGTACTGACTAAATGTATGTATTATGACTTTATATACGAACAAAATATAATTTCATACAGGCATCAATTGAAATAAATTAAATCAGTATTATAATTATACATGCATGATAACATTTCAAATTGAACGTATACCTAAGACTATGTTTTAGCAGTTGGAAAAGAGCCATTGTGATAAGAGTGTTGGAATCAAGAATTCTTTAATATACTCCTGTCAGCTCAAACTTTTTTTTCCTTCTTTCTATTCGTCGTGATATATATTCTGATTGGTAATTCTCCAGAAATTATAAATCCAGAAAACGTAGACAAGTACCTGAACTAATCATGCTGGCCTGGCTTACCTCACGTTACTATACCTTGGCACAGGCCTAACTATTACCGTCTTATGTTTTTCTTTTGTCATATTTATTGTGCACTTGTAACTATGAAGTACTAAATACTTGCTTCTATTTCCAATCTTGTTTCTGAATAGCCGATCGTCTGAGCACCGCTTTATACGTAAACTCTAAAATGATGACGACTGCAATCATGACGCAAAAACGCAAGGTAATGGAATAATTTGTGTGCTAATTATGTCTTGTATAAATCACAAATGTAATAAACAACATAAGAACAACAAATTAAGTATTTTGTAATACATTATTATTGTATACTTGTGATGAAACTTGTAATGAAGAGCACCAATCTGTTCACCTGCCCATATTTAAAAAAGCACCAGAGGATATTTTGTGATACTGCGTTTCCGATTGAAATCATATTGTATGACTGACCGAATAAAAATAAAAAGTGATTTCGAAAAGGCATGCAATCAACATGTAGCATATTATGTTCAATGTCTTGAAATTTGCCAAATGAAATGATAATAATCATGTTTATGTTTGTCACTAACAGCGAGACAAGGCTCATGATCATCTGCGGAGTCGAATGCGACAACGTAAAGACGGTAAGATAGCAATTTTATATCCACTCTTAATTACAAATACTTAAATTGAAGGCCAATGGATTGATCTGTACTTATGATATCGGAAAGTTTTAGAATTAAGTCTTAACACAATTAAATTCGTTCGTGTAATAAACGTTCTTGAAATTTCGAGTTACCATAGTAATTTACCTATATAGACAACGATTGGTCTAGTAAATTGGACAAAGTTTTACGATTGTAGTTACTTACATAACAGATGGAAATGATTATGAAAATGATTTTAAAAATAATAAAGGATGGTGGTGTAAAGAAATAACGGATTAATCAAGAAATAGATTCACATGCATATTATAAAAAAAAAATACCGTTAACATGTTTAAGTCATTATGACTTGATTTTTATAAATCTAAGAGACTTTATGTGCGTGCCAATCAATTGGACTTTATCATTTACAATGTTTAAATCAAATACTATTTCGCTATATAATCCTCAATCTGCAACACAAGAAAAAAAAAGAACATATCCAATGCTAAATACAATATTGATTGTTATCTTATACGTAACTTAAATCAATTTAAAATGAAATATTGACAACAAAACTTGAAACTTATAATCCGGTGATCAAATGGGACATACCGGTACAGTATAGGTGACGAGTTGGGCCTTGATCGTAACTTTTGAAAACTATTTTTCGGAAATATGCATACTTTGACATTTAATTATCTCTTATGGCAATCCACATAAAGACGAGATATTTATTTCTCCTTTCTTGCCAGTAATTCACTTTGTACTTAATTTGGTTTACTACTCGAAAATGTAGCCAAATTGAAATGTGGCTCTGTTCCCATACTTTCTTACAAAGCCTATATTGTGATCAAGCATCGTTCACGATTGAACAATATACGTTGAGAAGTAATTGACATTCAATGGCAGGTTAAGTTAATTTTCAGTTAGTACAAATTAATGATTTTGCTTGGCCTGTCATTGTTATCACTGTCTATTTTATTGGTTTGTGATTCTGATTTCTGTATTGATGATTTTTGTGGTTATTGAACAAAAAACTTCATTATAAAAAGATACCTTTCCCAATCCTTATCCCAGGACATGATGCCTCTTCTGCAATGCTCCAAGCTCGTAGACGATACAGTCTTCGTGATGCAAGAAATGATACCAGTCTGTCAAGTGGTATGATGAATCGACCTTCATCCCTGACTCTCACACCCGGTGATCTTCTTGGTAGCAACTACATGCAGTGGTACGTTGACATGGAAACGATACATGGAAACGCTTTAATATAATGTAGAGGGTGTTGCTCAAAATCAACTGCAAATCAACTGCAACTTTGCAAATTGTAACGCGCATTTTCATTCGCGCGTGGTGTGCGCATTTAACAAGACGCGTATGAAACAATGATTTCGATTGGCGCGTACCGACCAACTGCAACTTGCGATCATTTGCAACCTTTGAGCAACACCCCCATAGACATAGAAAAAAGTGCATGCACAAAGGATACAAACCCTCGCGAAAAGGTGCAATCTGCGGCACAACTAAGAAAAGAATATTGCACCCTTTTGATGTATACACGCTCATACATATAAAGAGTGAAAACTATGATAATCGAAAAAGGGGCAATATTCTAACATTTTACTGCCTCAAGCGGACTTTTTGTTATCATTGAGACGTCATCGTTTATAAATGGGAGCATGACACGATATGATAAGCTAGAACTAAGCAAATAAAACACACATCCTCAAAGGCGACGCGTTCGAAACCTCAGATTCCCGCAGAATGCAAAATTATACCTTTAGTGGTTCGATTTTTCACCCTCAGTTTTGAATTGTTTGAATTGTTTGCACCTTTAAAGGTGCATCTTTATTTTTAGGTGAGTGGATAACATATGAATGCACAATATCAATTACAAATTAACTAGCAACGAAGCCAAATATTGAGAAAAAGGCTTCACGGTACAACGAGCTATATTCCTATGTGAGTGGTCCTGGAAAGGACCTGCTCAAGCTCGACGTTTCGATGAGAATGTTGTCATCATTTTCAGGAGAATGAGTGAGCCAAATATTGTTTTTACATGGCACTATTGACTAATGTGACCTCGTCAAAATATTTCGCATTATAACTGGAAGTGGGCTTTTTTACTAACTTTATTTTCATTCATAGTCAGAGTCAAGCATAGAAACAAGTTAACAGACTGGTCTGTGTTGTCATTTTCCTTTAATATCCTTATCATATTCTCATTTAAACTTGCCCGAACTTTCGCGCTTGTCATCATCTTGAATGCTTTTATTCTACAGGCAAACACTACCAGAGCAATCGACCAAATCTCACAGTGGTGTGTCAGATCGCAGGCAATCCACAATCAAAGGAGCTGACCCTATCCCAATGCAAGACCTTATCAAGAGAGTCTTACAGAGGAAGGTTGATAACTTAGAACTGGCTTCCAGCATCTTACCCATCGGGTCAGTATCACTATTCAATTTGCAATTAAATCCAATTTCATCCTGTTTAATATAATAAAAATGCGTTTAAACACAATTCAGATAATTTAACGCAAAAAGTTCAGCCTATCAGAGAGAAGAGCACGCATTTATTTAGGACTTCCGTTTAATGCAAAGGCAACTTTTTATGTAATATGGCCTAGCAGAACTAGCCGTTTTGACTTGGAACGATGCGATATCATTATCAACCGGGAATCTAAATATGAATCAAAGTACCACAAAAAGGAAACCACATTTTGATTCGGATGCTGGAGTTGACTACCATTAGCTGACTTCCATTTCCTAGGTTAAGAGTTATGTTATTCTTTAATATAATGAACATATTTTATTGGTAATGTTGATGAACATTTACATGTAAATTGCAGAATACATTATGGAATCTGAATTAGTAGTCGACATCTAATGGATCATTTAGTAGACACGCATGTATTTTGTCTACCAGTGACGCCGGAATCTTCTGGTGGCAAGCTATTATGCGCTAACAGTAGCTTCCCAACCCGAAGCTATGAATGATGATTTGTTTTGGTGTCATTTATGTCTCCCTATTCACTTTCTCCTTCTGCCTTCATCTTTTTACTTTATTTTACACAGGAACTTCAGGTCACGGCGTGTTCCATACGCTGTTCGTCACAGCTCGCATGTCAAGTAAGTATTTTGAGATGCCATACGACCAAAAAAGTTGGTATTGGTCTTTCACACACATCCACGCATAGAAACACAGACACACAGACACACAGACACACACACACACACACACACACACACACACACACACACACGCAACATACCATCCCCGCATACACAAACACATGCACACTGCATCTTTACATACAATTTGATAAATATGAAATTAATTTACAATAGAAAGATTATATTATACAGCCATGAAAGAGGTTTCATTGATCAAAAGAACTGTTCATTATAAATAGTTTACTCACATTTATATATAGGCTTTCTAAAAAGTAGAATACATTGATTAAATGAATAGAGAGGGCAATTTGTGTGTATATTATCTTGAAAAGGATTGTATGGGCAGTACACTCACAGTGAAAACTCCATAACAAGAGATAATAATTTGGTCCCAGTTCTTTAAAATTATTTTTAACCGTGCTATAACGAGATTACTGCTATAACAAGGTATTTTTGATGGCCCAAAGTACCTCGTTATACTGAGTTTCCACTGTATTGAAGCAGGAGTGGTAGGTTTGCCTTCACTCATATTTTCATTAATACATAAATGCTTGAACGCAAATGAGCAGCCTATGTTATTCATGAACTAACACAAATCTGCACGAAAATTCATCTCAATGACAACATAATTGACGCAAATTATGACGTTTTGTTTTCAGGAAGATTGTTGGAACAATGGCCAAACAAAAGACGAAAGAAATCCCGAAATCAACCGTGGATACTATCGATAACAAAGGGTTTGGTCAGCGTCGGTTAAGAAGTCATGCCAAACTGGAAGACCCATTCAAACCACCGAAGTCTCCTGAACGTGTTCAGATAATGCACGATGATCATAAAGGAATGACAAAACTCGGAATTACGTCAAAGGTAAATGCTACATCTCCTCGTTCGTCGACGGACAATACTCGTCTGCATGTGGCACCCCAAGCAGGTGATGACGATAGGCCGAAAGATGCGTCAAACGATGCGGCGAATAAACGACTACGGCAGAGGACATCAAGAACTAGAGAGATGACGGGCACAAAGATAACGTTAGCAAACCGTGACGCAACAAAACACACCCTGATTAAAAGAACGATGCAGAAATCCAAACCCCTCCCGGCCATCAAGTCAGCGACATCCAGCAAAGTGGATAGGAGCCTTACAAGTCGTCTGATAGAAGATGCCGTCATCAAAAGCAAGTCCAGGACATCATCTGGTGATGACATCATCGATATCAAGACTGCTCAGTCGGAAGCTTTGCAGAAACTTGGAGACATGGGTGAACAAACACTGCTAGGAACTCCTAGAAGATTCACTCATAAGATGGTACGATTTAAGAATGATTTGGGCAGGGTAGACAAATTGTCAGCGATAGATGAAGACAAGCAACCTACTGGTGTGAAGCAAGAGTCATCAAAAGTAGAGACTGCTTCAAGACCGAAGACACTCAAGAGTATCATGTCAAACTCTTCTACTGCTGATAAGACAATAGACGTTGGCTAATACGAGCCATGAGATCGACCGTCCTTGGTCTTGCCAGTTTAGTTTAGTGTGGCTTCAGAAGACTGTCCTCTTTCACGAAGTGACGGTAGCAAAAGGATACTGCTGCATGTAACCACCGTAATAGTGCAAACTTCATCATTGAAATGCACTTTTTCTGTGTAGAACTAAGAATTATTTCAACGTAATACCCTAATTTGAGCTGTTGCTATGCCAGGGTTTCTTTCTTTCCATGCGGCACTACCTGATGGGTACCATCATTTTGTGAAAAAGAGATGAAACAATATTTTTTGTTGAATGTCATTTCAACGGGCCTCATGATATCAGCTTGTTTGTCAAAATGGAGGTGCCGCTTCCTTTGAGTTAGGACTAATCTATGTTACTCAAAAAATGACCGTCAACAAAGAGGCAATAAGTAACTACGCAAAATACGTCTCTTTATGTTGTCAAAAATATTTAATAAGATAGAAGTTTATATGGTTTACATTTTCCTTTTTATTTACAATTTAATCAATTTAAAATATCTGTAATTTGCGACGTATGGACACTATAAAATATTTTATTTTTGGTCTATCGAAATCGAGAGACATTATTATGATTTAAAAATCTTTGGAGGGTTAGATGGAGGTTTCATAATTTATGCTTGCAGCAGATTAATTTGCAAGTGTTTGTAAATAGGTGGTTGATCTTCTTGAAAAATATAAAAATACACCATTCATATCTAAACATGCTAAAAGCCAAGAATGTCATTTATCAAAAAAGATATACATGATCATATTATGAAACAAGTCTATATCTCATGGCTTGCATTAACGTCAACATTCTTGAGATTAAAACATCAAACATTAAAAAAGAGTAAATGTAATATATATGTGTATTTACACTTCTCACTAAAATTCAAGCGATACCCTACAATTTCATCTAAGAAAAACGTATGGCCGACGTATTAAATCTATCTGTTTTCTATCGAGCCTCTCATAAACCTTCCATACAGTTCGATGTTTAAGTTGAGTTAGTAATAACATTTCATGATTTGTTTCTGAATGGATTAATACAACAATGATCGTTCATTCAATTTGACTTAATAGTTTCTTGAAATTATCTTCAGACAGAGTAAAATGTTCATTGTGAAATGTAGAAAGTGACAATACATGTATTTTGTCCTTTTTTTTTCAAACACTAATACAGCCAAATTTGGATCTATTTCGGAAAAATGGCAATACGTTTTTTTAGTGAATAGCCAGAATGCAAACTATATTCTGCGCTCCTTAAATCAGAGTGACCAAATGAAATGATGGTCAAATAAACTCTTAAGTCTTCAATCCGATTCCACTTCTACAATATTTACACAACTACAGTATTATTTCAGTATCAAATTCTAATCGCATACGCAATATTTTGTTCGGAGCCATCATGGTATACCTAGTCTTTCATGGTTCTCCCATAGCCAGTCATGGTACTTGTTGAGCATATGATCTTGGGGCTTCACCTGATAGGAAATTAAATTAAACAAAATGAAAATATTGATTCATTGCTCTCTATTACTCCAGTCACATAAAAGCCTTGATTAAACATGATTCAACATGACCAAAGAGTATAAACCTCTTTGAACACGACTCCTTGTTCAATGAACAGTTCAGTTCGTGTTGAATCGTGTTCAGTATAGGGGCTTCTGTTGAACTCGGAATTAAACTCGCTTTACATACACAAAGAACATCACTTGAAGAAAATGGCCGACGTTAATGCAGACACTTTGATTACTTTGAAAAAGGTAATATAGAGGGTGAGGAACAAGCGGAGGGAGGAAAAGGGAAGGGGGGGGGGGGAAAGAAAGAATTCGAGAGGTAGAAGGGAGAGAGAGATAGGGGGAGAAGGGTAGAGAAATGGAGAGAGTGGTGTATGGGGGTCATTGTACAAAGTAATGTAACACTGGAAGCATATTTTAGAGGGTGCAATAATGCATTTTTTAATGGGTACAATATTTTTCAAAATACATAAAAAGATGCAGCTGTTGTGGGGTTCGAACCCGTGCCAAGTCAGACAATGTACCGACTGAGCTGTATATCCGCTCTTTTGAGCGATGGACATGAGGACATGACAACTGTCGTTATCCACGATCGGATACTTTGATATATTTTCAGGGCAAATGGATTACCACTGTTCGCGTATTGGAGTCTATGTTTGGTGTCTTATAATTCCGTCCTTCGCATGATCTGTTAAAAATCGGTGAGCAGCTCTGTCGACAGGGCGTTAGGCCCCGGTCACAATAGGACCCCGGAAGCAACACGATTCAACACGACTCTTTGTTAATTCACAGTTAACTGTCTCAGGACAAAGAGTCGTGTTGAATCGTGTAGCTTTCGGGGTCCTATGTGACCGGGGCTTTAGGCTATAGGAACTCTGAAATTATCGCTCATAGCGTGGGTTCGAACCCTACAGTTGCCGCAGCTGTAAAATATTTGGTCAAATCTTGCACAAAGAAGCAATATTGTATCTGTCTGTATTGCAATACTACACCCTGTTTTCTATATGTGTGATACAATATACTGTACCTCTTTCCATTCGTTGACACAGAATATTCTGTAAGAGTCATTTCCATATTTCCCAATTCCAGACAACTCAATTGGGTAGGTCCAATCTTTGGTTAGATATTCATCTATCACAAGGAAGAAAATTCACCGAAAAAAAAACTATCAATGAGAGGACAATATATTTGAGACATTTTAGGCGTCTCACTTTGATGTCAAAATAAATCATTCGATTTTGTTCTTCGGTTCTGGATTGTATCAATATTATTTTTACAGTCTACCAATTGTGCTATCGATACAAAATGTTGTTCAATTTTATTTAGAGAAAGAACCTTTTAGGAGAACAGAAAGTAAGACCGAAAAAAATTGAAAATAAACAAACATTATTCTGAAACGGTTCTATGATTCCATTTCTTGGTAAGAGAGACTTTAATTTGTTTTGTTTGTCTGTATTCATTAAGATAATTAACAACAAACTACAATTATTCAAATATGGTAAGAGACAAAAAAAAATGAATATCAGAATTTGATGATAACAACAAAGAACGAAGGTTACACGAAAATCATAATTATATATATGCGCTTATTTGATACGAATGCTGTTGGTAAACTTACCAGAAAATTTAATGAGCATCTTGGCACGATTCTCATGGAGACCCAGTGGTTGAAGGAGATCAGCGATGGGCTGCCAATCAGCGGTTCGAGTCTTCTCTGGTGTGTCCCAGGTTTGAAGGAATTGCCAAAGAATGGGGATGGCTTTCGATCCTGTTTGAAAAGAAATGTGCGTTTATTGATATGCTTTATATTCTAAACAGAAAAATTACCATAAAAGGAGTTCAGCAGAAACTTTGGGTGGATATTTGTCATCCCTGCACGGCATTCGTTTTCGCCGTTTTACGGTACTTAAGAATTTATCCCGTATGAAAATGTATAATCCAATCATGTCAACACAATTCTTTTATCACAATTAATAATTTCTGGAAACTAACCCAAAATGGAAATTTGGTGCGTGAGACTTGAAATACAGCTAAATGCAAATCATTTCAGACGAGCCCCCCCCCCCCCNCTCTGATCTTTGCCGTCGATCGCGCGCGCCGAAATTTGGCATGCACATAGCCCGCGATGTTAAGTAGTCAAATTTTTCAAAAATCTACTCATTATGCTAATTAGGCTTTAACTATGCATAATTATGCATGAATTCTAACAAACAGCAATGAATCACTTGCTGAAGCTCCAAATGTGCTGATTTTTGGTCTATATATTCATAGTAATGTTTCAGACATATTGTCATGGAAAGAAAATGCAATCGAAATCTATTTCTTAAGTATTTTATTGTTTTTGTGAATTTCTTATGTATTTCTTTGTTTTTTTTAACTTTATTATTTCTATTGTTTTTTCGATGGGAATTGTTGGTGACATTATTAGAAGCATAGAAAATGAATTTTCAATTCAGTTCATGCATTAATATGCAAAATAGACAAGGATTTATGAATATTGACTAAAAACACAATTTGCATTGACTTTGTACATAAAATCACGTTTTGGATTCATAATTGGCTTGACGAAAATTTTTCAAATGCGCGTAGCGCAGGTACCGCATACCCGGTCATCACGAATTTGGTGTCAAAAGTTGCGCGAGACTTAAAAGATAAAAGTCAGAAAAAATTATGGTGCGAGCTTCTGGCGTTTCAGATTTATCGCGAAAATTGTCGAGGGGGGGGGGCTTTAAAAGCCCCCCCCCCATGGGATTAGGGTTAAGTGACGGTGATGAAAGGGCACTGTTACACGCAAACCAAGGTTGCTATATATATTGCTTTACTGAATCGTACTCTCCCCCTAAAATTATCAAGCCATATAATACCCTTTGAATTGTTGCTACACCCAGACTTATCTGTAATACTGTTTCCGTATTCATTCCTCAATTGATTTTTATTTTCTTCACTTTAGTCGTGATTCGTCATAATAACGAATAGACTATTAGTCTTTAAAATTTAGTAATTTTAATTACACTTAATGAACTTTTCAATTGTTAGAAAAATATTGTGACAGGATTGATCGTCATACCCTTGGTCCTATTGAGGAAGATAGTAGCGACGAGATGTTTCCATGGATCATGAAACAGACTCTCTTGGACCAGGTTATAAGGTGATCGAGGAGGAGTCCATTGTGATGGGGTGGTGGATGATCTCGAACGCTTTGGTGATGATTCGACGACCTTCTTCTTCTTGTTGAAATAAGGACTCTTCCTCGCTGCGGTGGTCCTTGATGACGGTAATGCACGTGAACGTGTGATGCATCGAATGCCGTTTGCAAGTTGAAGGACTAGAATGGAAATGTGTGAAAAAGAGGAAATTTTAACATCAAAATTGCATTGGGGATATCGAAAAAAAATAGAATTTGTTCCATCATAAACTGTGATGTATTTACAATCTTTCAAATGCACATTACTGTGCATTTGAAGAAAAAAAATCCAATCTGTATACCCTACACAGAACCCTTGTGACTTTTTAAAAGTTACGTTTTCGCATTAGAATGAGCTAACTAAATTGGGATCTTGAGGCGTTTACCATTCAATATTGAGTATTTACACATACATCTTGAATCGTACTTATTTTGTTTCTGGAGGATGTTAGTTTCAATAAGACTTATAAAAGACAAAATCCCCCATTCTTCATTTCTCTAATGTATTTTGACAGGAACAATCAACTGTTGGCGTGCAAAACTAGAAAAAAAAAATCAGACGAGTTGTGCACAGTGAGCAAATGGAAAAGTGTCACATGAGCTGTCCTCAACTCTTTCAATCTTAACCCGATATAATAAAATTCCTGCTACAAAAAGTTTATACTTTATAATTGTATGGCACATAACACTATAACTTTATCAGTCGCCCCCTAAGCGCTCTACAATATGGATGAATTTCTGAAGGAAATCAACATCATGGTTGAGATTCGAACATACGACCCTTTAATTGAAAGGCAAGAGTCAGAATCACCTCACCACAACGCTTCCAAACACACAAGGCCTAAGCACCTCGTATTACTGAGTTTCCACTGTAGTTGGTTTCTTGGTAATTTTGCTAATATAGCAAAGCGAATTATGGTCCTAAAAACGTCATAATCATATCAAGCGTGCACTGTAATGATTGATCTTGAAATCAGATACAGTGGAAACTCGGTATAAAGAAATCTGATATTAGAAAAAATTGTCATATAACAAGGTAAATATCTGGTCCCAGCTCTTTCTAAGTTATTGTTTATAACCCTGTTATAAAAAGTTTACTGCTAAAACAAGGCATTTTTATGGTCCCAAGCGCCTCGTTATGCCAAGTTTCCACTGTATTAAAGACTGTATTTAAATAGTTGAATATGGGTGGGGGTGGGGGCATTTTGTTCACTACAGGTTTAAGGATTAAGCCAATCTAACCATTTCAGTATATCTGCATGTTTAATCAATTATCAAATATTCATTTCGTACTCAGTTTGATGAATCGTTCAATTTATTAAGTTTGATTCCATTGAAATGAAGGTAAACCCCTTATATTAAAGCACAAGAAAAGCAAAGCAGAACAAATACATAAGTTGGGAAGACAAACAATACAAACAATTCACTGTTTATCCTATTCAATTTTGCTAACATTTTTAAAAAGATTGGATAATTTGGTCAAGCATTTGTTATCAAAGTGTGTATGATTATAAAAAACAGGAGTGAAGGGTAAGGAAAACTTCTAACTCTTTTTTTTTTTAATTTTGTTAATCTTTTTTTAAAAAGCTGCTTTCATAATATGCACATATCATTTATCAAAGAAAAGTTACAACACAATGAATAAATCTTTCTGGATGCTACGAGGTGTGTAGTTCAACTTTATAAGCATTATGTTTGTACTGTGTACAAGGATATTTAATTTCAATTCAATAAACTAACACAGAATATATTTGTCCAAGGTTCATATGCATAACTCATTTGATAGACTTTCTAACCGAATAGATGTTCATACATGATTTATTCATTAAAACGTACAAAAGACTATTATGGGAAATAAAATCACTCAAACAGAATATAGCATAAACATGATTTCAGAAGTACAAATGATATGATATTTAATTGAATAAAAGAACAGTCTATGGATTGCAAGGGCACACAAAACCACAAGTAAATCTTGCTTCCAAATTTCAACCATATCACTCAGAGACCACTATTTTGGAATGGCGATAATCAAAATTCATGTGTATCATTTTTAGCATATCTTTGAGACATAATGACATTTTATAAACATAGTTTGTAAATTCACATGAGAAAGATGCATTTTATACGAGAGATGATCAATATTTACAAGTAGTTTACATGTAGATGTAAGAGAAAATATATTCATTTTTTTTATAAAATTCAGACATAATATAATACAGATGTCCAAGAAGTAGAACTATTCTTTTTAAAATACCCACTGTGAAATATAAACATGAACAATAATATAATGTTAATGGTTCATGCTAATATACTGTACAAGTGTCTCTGAAATTAATAATTTATTTTTAAACAAAATACAAGAGATGTGTAAGCCATTCACTCCTTTTTCAAAATCAAACCAAGTGGCATAATATACATATACTGAAATTTTCCTGAAAAATATATATGGTTGTATAATTGATAGCCTTGATTCATAAACTACAATACTAAATCCATCTAGAAATGATGTACAGTTAAACCTCACAAGAAAGAGGTCCTTGAGACCAGCAAACTTCCTTTTTATATTGAATCTTTGTTATATCAGAGTTAGAATTCTAAAGAAAACAAAAAAGGTACCCTAAAATCACCCAGTAATGAGAGCTTCTTCTGTCATTTGTCTTTATAATGAGATTGGACTGTAAATATTGTGCTATCAATGAGGACTGAAATTCCTCTTTTTTTATCAATAAGCATGCATTCCAACAATACAACAACAAAAAATTGAAGAAAAAAAATTGTAGATTTTTTTTGTCTTGCTTTCCAACATGTATTACACTTTGTAATTCCCCATATCAACTAAGTAATCACAAGCCATATTCCCTACAATATATACATTTCAATACCACACTAAGAATAAAAAAAATTCTTGCCTAATGGACCTCAAAATATGAACAAGAATTAGAAAAGTATATCAACAACCATACATGTGTCATCACCAAGGGGAAAATCATTTGAAGCAACCAAACAATGAAACAGATTTATTGTGAAACATGATAAGCTGGATTATCATGGGTTTTGATAGTACCATAGACATACGATAATACCAAACATATAACTTTGGAAGAATATATACATGTATTTTGTATACATTCCAGTGATCTTGAAATACATTACATCAGTACATTGCGGCATAAAAAATTGGGCCTCAATTCAGAGTGAAGGGCTGGTATAATGTGGCACCATTTCAGGTTCAATTTTGTGAAATAATTCCGAATGTGATAAGCTACTGCTTATGTGACACTTGCACGGAGCTGAAGCAAAATGTAATAGGCTTCAGTGGTGGAATTGTTGTCTTGGTTATGTCTTGACTTGAAGTACACGTATCATGGTTTGAACCCCCCCCCCCCATACACAATACAACGTTCAGTGGCCCAAGGGGTGAGGGGCACATCATCCCAAAAATATTGTGAGGGGTTTCCTTTCCTTACTTTTGCTATCCCCAATCCTCAAATGTGCCACTTATTCAGAAAGAAAGTCATCTACACTGTGCTATACACAGAACCCATTTTGGGGTAAATAGTTGATCGATATGCATTTTTTCCTTCAAATCCTTGAATTGCCTTGCATGACAGAACAGGGGGTGTACATGTAATATGTTACATAATGGGACCTACTACAGTGGAAACTTAGTTAGAAACATCCTTGGAACCATCACACTCATCTTCTTACACCAAGAATCTCATCATATCCTAGAAAAAACACCAAATACAATATACAGACACAGGAAAATTAAACTGTAATATCTCATATCATCATATCCGAGACTTCATACCAAGTTTTCACTGAGCTATCAGTATAAGATGAGCATACCAACCATTATGATAAGGACGATTGCAAGAAATTACAACAATTGACCACATAGCAAACACAGTCCTCGTATACCTTATACAACAGCCCATTCCAACTGGATGGAGAAATTAAGAAATGTCCCTTTACTCTTTGAAAAATACTAGGAAATGTATGGATATATAATACTTTGATATCATATCATTATCCCTCCAATAGATTCTTATAATCAATTCAAAACATCCTTTAAAAATTTCACCTGATCTTGTCAGTAACAGTTACTAAATTTCAAACTACTTAGAAAATGGGCATACATGATGTTGCACAAAATTAATTCCTCCTTACTATACCAATAAAATCCTATCATTTAAGATTGTCCATGATATTTAGACAAGATTAACATGTCAGAGGCAAGATCTATTTGGGGCAGGATTAATCCATTGGACCGAAAAAACTGGGATTAACAAATTTTAAAATGGTTAACACATTAACTGAGAAACAAAATATTTCCTTTCACAAAGTTTAGAATGATACATCTAGCTGTGGCCTATGAATTGAGCAAAACTTACTATAATCAAACCTCTTTATAACGAGGTTCTTGGGACCAGAGAAATTATCTCTCTATAACAAAACCTTGTTAAATCAGGACCAAAATACAATAAAATACAAAGAGATAGGAACAGGAAAACTACCTTGTTACATATACAACAAGATCATGTTATATCAATGCTCTATATAACGAGGTCGGACTGTATTATCATTATCATGTTATATTTATCTATTTATTATTTTAATTTTTTTTTACATCCTTTTCAAAATAGAATGTACTACCATGATACAAAAAAAAAGGGAAAAAACGATCTTTCATTAAAAATTTGCCATTCCCTACAAAAAAATATGCATCAATGTTTTGTTTTCCCTTGGCATAAAATTTACCTCACAAAATAATTTGCAATTATACACAATGACATAAATGCAGATCAACAAGAAAAAAACAAATTAACTTAAATGCAGCACTGAACTGATTAGACATGCAATCTCTCCAAGACAACTTTCCTGAATTCACTATCTGCTAAGATATTACCTCCAACTTACATGTTCAGATAACATTCCTCTTTCTGGGGGATGTTTCCATACTTTAAGAAACCAACAAACAGATAATGCTCCTCTTTCTGGGGGATGTTTCACTTTGTAGGGAATCTCTGCCTTCTTCCAACCATCGTTACTAAGTGTTTTCTTTTTCTTTTATGACGAATGAAGACTAAGCAATGGAATTAGATAGCTTGAAAGTGTTGTCATTATTTGTGCTAATGCGCAAGAAAAACATGTGACATATTTTTTTACATTGTAAAACTATTTTAAATATTTTTATGTCTACCAGAGTTGTTTCCAGCTGGAAAAGAAATACATCCCAAACACTTTCACTCCAACTAGTTATCTTTCCACATGAAACTTTGCACACACACAAAAAATTAGCATTTGATTTATCAAGTACACATGAAAAAAAGTAAAGACTGTATTCATATATAACAATTGATTCAGCTATTCTGAGCAAGTGTCATGCAAATCATATTAGAAAATTTGTTCATAATAAAATTCATAACAAAATACTTGTTATCAACACTTGTTATGAAAGATAATTTCTATGACTTGATTGTTTGTCATTAACACGGCATGGCTGGATCAAGGAGTACATGACAATATACTGTAGCTTTGGAATCAAGCTTTCAGTAATAATCTAGGAATCTCTAATGGTTGAAATTGGGTTTTGGCCACATCAAGGCTTACATATACTGGATATCTGAATTTTCATTTGATGTCAGAGTGCATATTTTTGAAAGAAATATTAAATGGATTTATGGCAATCTTTCAAGGAGAAAATTGTTTTAAATTTAATCCTTTATTACAGCGCTCTGTCTTCTCTTGGCAAGTTGACTCACAAAAGAAAGAACATGAAAAATTTAAAATTGGCAAAAATAATTTAAAAATTCTGAAAAATTTGGAGAGAGATAGTTTGTACATATTTTGCACAGAGAGACATTCAATAAATAGCACAGACAAAGTTTTTCAATTCAAAGAAATCTTAAGACATTTCATAAGGCATTGATTATGACAGGTATTTATTTCATTTTGTACCTTCAAAAGGTTATAGCCGAGTACAGTATTCATCATCAAATTGATGAATATAAGTAGAGGTCAATTAATACAAGTGCAAACTATCCCACTCTAAATCAATCAGAAAGACTATTTCTCGAACCTCTAGGACTCTTTTTAGGTGATCTCTTTGGACTTTCCATCTCTTCCGTTTCTGGTTCACTCCCTTCGTCAAAAGAATCTTCTTCTTCTTCCTCTTCACTGTCCAAATCACTTTCCTCCGTGCCCTTCTGCTGGAAATTTATCTTCACAAGAAGTCTCTGGAATTTCTGCTGCTTGCTTGCTTTAATGCTAGCTTTTTCTGGGGGTGGTTTCCTAACAAGCCGCAGCTCCTTTGCTTTCTTCTTCTGCTGAAGTGTGGCACTTTTTGATGGGCTTCTCTTTTTCCTTTCTTTCACCACCTTCTCCTTTTTCTCCACTTTTGCTTTCTTGACAGTTTCCTTTTTATCTGTAGAGCTTTTCCTCTTGACGGGTGTCTTAGCGGGTGAACGTTTGGTTGGTTTTGTTGGTGTTTTAGCTGGCAATCTCAAAGCAGCAGGAGTTGCACTGGATTTAAGATTCTTTGGTTTGAAAACAAAGTCTGCACTTGTATACGACGAATTTGTCTTCTCAAGGTGGTCTCCAACTTCTTTCATGGACCTACAACGCTTTCCCTCAGGGCTGAAAAAGCAGGAGAAAAAGACAAAAAAGAATGGTCCATGTTACTGGGACAATAAAACAACTGTATATGAATAAACAGTTGGTGCAGAGTTGAAATGATTCATCGTAAGCACCTATTTCCTGTCACTAGTGGTGCAATAACTATAATTCATAACACATGTGGCGCAATTTAAAAACAAAGATAAACTGTGCCAACTCTAACAAAAATCATTATAATTCTATGTTCTCTTATCAAAATAAATCCTATTTGATTGTAAGATCATAATTGAACTAAATGCATAACAATATCTGACTATATGCTGTCAAAATATACGCCTCCATCTTTGCCAATCAGAAATAGATGCATATTTTTATGCATGGTTCTAGTTCAGAAATATCTGCTAAGTTGTTATTCATGGCAACAATAATGTGTTTATCAGTGAATCTGTACATTGCCATTTGAAACTAAACATGAGCCTTAACCTTATCATACAAGGAAACATTTGGCTTATTCTTTAAATCGTAAAGTATACCTCCTGTATTGTGAAAAAATTTGTTCAATCGTTCTAAAATTGTCATGACCACAATATACTTTTGAAGATCATTTTCATATGATGTTCATATGTTTATATGATGCTGTATTCCTTTGACCTCCTTCTGCCAGAATCTAACTGGTTGATTAAAAAAATTTACCCCGAAATTGAAAAAAATATCTAAAATTCATTGTTAAAATAAATTTCCATTTCAATATGTCCTCACATTTAGTAAACCAAACAACCCTTTGAAGTGAATCCTAATTTGATCAACGTTGCATGCCCCTGCATGCTTGATCAAAATTCTGCAAAATCTGTTCAATTGCTCTAAAGCAATATGTACATGTATTGCAGTAAAAATATATTGAAATTGATTAAAATGTTATACCACTTTACATGCCATTTGCCACCTTTTCATGTTCATACATACTTGATCCAAGCTTGGGAAAACTGATTTTCATTATCATTTTCATGTTCAACAATTTTATGACCTTAAACCAGAATCCTTATGCTCACAAATACATCTGTAATATTGCGATAACAACATTCAAACTGACACATGTAACAGTACAAACAGACAATTTAAAATTCACTTGTGACACCTTTGGTTGTAGAAGCATAACATTAACTTAATTAATAAGTGCTTAAATAAATGTGACATCTTTTTTGCATATTTTATGAACTTTTCACAATAGTCCTTTCCTTTCAATCAATTCACTCATAATAGGCTCTTATTTTTAAATTGTTTGTAAAGTTAATCCATCAGAATATGAACGTAAGTGAAGTGTGGCAGTGAATATGCCTCATGTAATATTCATTCAAATCTCAGTCAACTTATGGATATTTTCTTAATTGTCTCACATTCTGATTTTAAAGCAAATTTTAAAGCAAACTTCACAAAGGAATTAAATTTGAGAAAAAAAGGAGAAAAGCTGTTCAACAAGAAATGTTCACAGTCATGTCATATACTTTAAGAATACATAACAGCACAATTTATAACATGGGAGTGACTTTGTATTTACCTGGTAAGATAAACATCAAACTTTCCAGCAGATGCTCCTGACATTCTCTCAGTGATCTTTCGTGTCCATCCTGGAGGTAGACCAAACGTGGTAGGATCCATCTCAGCTTCCTCCTCCTTCTCCTCTCCAAGTCGTTGTTTCTTATCTTCAGCGGGTGTCACTACCGGTTCTTCATCTGGTACAGAGACTTTCCTCTTCTTGAGAGGTGTCGACACCTGACGTTTGTACTCTGGTTACTCTTTCTCTACTTTCTCTTCTGCAGGAGGAGCGATTCCTTCATCGATGATTAACCCATCTTTCTCATCATCATCATCGTCGTCATCTGAATCTTTACTGCCATTTTTATCCTCCTTTACAGGTTCAGATATCCCCTTATTAAAGTTCAAAGATGTCAGAGGACTTATCTTACAAAGCCCAATAGTTTCCTCACCTGAGGATCCAGATCTGTCAGAACAAAAAGAGCAAAGAATAAATCAAAATGGTTAAAAAGGATATAGAACCAAGGATATTTTTTCAACAGGGCACATTTTTATTTAGAGAACAATCAATATGGAAATGGGGAAAGGTGAATGGAAAGGACACAGAGGCCAGTAAGTAGAGGATTGATCAGTTAGAACAGAAGCATGACAAACCAGGCTGGTCTGAGAAAACTCAGTTTCCAATGAGGGCAAATAAGCATAGAAGGTGTGGAAAACCCAACGTAACATCAAAGAGGGTCCATTTCATGGAGCTAAAATTGCAGCAAAGAAGAGACTCAGAAGTGTCTGTCGATTGTCCAGTTCTACAGTTAGAAAAAAAATTTAATAGTGCAAATGGAACGTGCCTCTAAGTGCAACTAGAAGCTCTCATCGTTTGAGGAAGAACAAAGAAGTTAACTCGGTGGTGGAAACAAAATCTATCACATAAATTAGATTAAAGACTGTCATTTGCTGTCATACTTCAAAGATCTTTCCTCTAGCTCAACTAAAGGAGAGCAAATCATCCAAGAATGGTCACTGACAACTAAGTTTACTGTCATTATACTTCTGTCATACCCAATGAGGTGAACGTCTCAATCTCATATTATAATCTGCAATCAAGCAAATGAAGACGGTCAGGCCACTGGAATCGATGACTCAAACATCATATCCAAAATCTTGGTTCTATTGCTACCAGATACCTCCTCACAAAAATGCAATGCTGCATCACTGTCATTGGGTGCAAGGGAAAAGATACAGAAAATGACACTACAGCAAAACCTCATCTCCACAAAATTATATATAATTTAGATAATATTAAAATTGATCACATATGTGACTAGCATAATTAATAAAGACTTATAATCTTGATTTTTCAATCAATCCATAAAATAGCGCCATCACTTCTGTGTTCAAAGATTACCCTTAAATAAAGCACCTATTTGTTATGTAACCACAAATGCATCATTCAAATAAACACCCAAACCACAAACTTTCGTAAATTAAGCCAAATATATGTCTGTTCCCAACTGAACTCCCAGAATCCATTTTTGGTTGATTAATAACTTAAATGTATCTACAACATTGTGCAGTCCATTATTTACCAATCTTTTTCAATGATATATTGATTTTACTTATCTTTCGTATGTGATAATATATCTGAATTGAATTAGTCATCATTTGTTTTAAATATATTTCCTTGATTTAATAATGATCTTATGTTATTTTTGTTACATTGTATTTATTTTCTGTATTGTAGGTTTATTGTGTATGTTTATGAACTGAACTCTTGGTAAGGTGCATGAGCTCTGTGTTTGAGTGTCAACTAACTTTCCTAATGAGCTTCAACTTTGCTTCTGAAAAGAGTTTTCCTCCCTGCTTGCATTATCCAATCTTGAAATGGTCTTAGAAACCGACTCTTACTGAAAAATTCAATCTTATGTGGCATATTTTAATGCAGAAAAGCACAAAAGTCTGATTGCAAAACCGCAATTAATTGTAGTAAGCAACTCCTTTGTTCATCTCATCAAAGAAGCATGCATATACATGTATATGGAGAGTTTTGTATTCTGGAAGGGAACAATAACAAAGCCAATTGCTTTGAACCAAAAAGTTAGGCAAGATGGAGTACTTTCACCACATAGTTTATACACACCTGAAATCATACCAGGTCGGATATTCCATCAAAGGTGTGAATGCTGGTGTGATGGCATTAGCTGATGATGACATACTGCTCAGAAAATCACCTTTACCAACTTAGCTCTTGCCATATCTAATCCTTATTTTTAGTCATGATCTGATCCTGATATATATCAATGATCTCCCTGAAGTGACATCTGGCGGTACCCCAAGCTTGAAATTGTTTGACAACTATACCAAGCCGTACCATTCTTGCTAAAGAACGTGGGGAGGTTCTGCAGCAAGACTAACAGGACTTAGACAGACTTGCATCATGGTCTGACAGCTAGCAACTTCCCTTCAATGTCTAAAAATGCAAAGTGATACATTTGAGCAAGAACACCTATGACTAAATGTACAGCCTGATAAAAGATGGTAACATTTCTCATCTCTTCTGTCTTGGGAGACAAGGTCTTAGGGGTGACTCTTAGATAACAAGCTGAAAATCTTCTAAAATGTTGATAAAGTTGTTGTTACTGCATATCATAAGCTAGGGATAATCAGACAAACTTTCTATTCTTTTGAACGAGAAGGCCTTCTGCATTTGTACAAGTCTTTTATTAGAGCAGTCCTTGAATATTCATATTGTGTTTGGATATTGAGATACTTCAAAAGTGCAATGATGACTACCAAGTTAGTATAATCTCGACAGAACCGGGACAATCTTTCAAGCCTACGCTCCTTGAAGTTGCCTACTTTAGCCTGCAACAGACATCAATCTGACATTGACAACTTTGACCCATTCCAGTTCTTCTCTATGCTGACAAGGACCAAGAGACTTTAGCCTGCAACAGACATCAATCTGACATTGACAACTTTGACCCATTCCAGTTCTTCTCTATGCTGACAAGGACCAAGAGACCAAGAGGCCATGGCTTGAAGATTGAGAAGAAACATGTTAAAAAAGGCTTAGACAAGGGGTATTCTTGGAACTAGTTATTACTCAATCTGGAACAATCTTTCTGGAGATGCTGTCATGAAACCTTCAATATAAGGTGTGAAAGAGATCACTGAACATGCAAGATCCCAACAAGAATTTATGTCCTTGCTCAACACATTCCTAATATTCATTGCAGCAAATAATGCAGGGGATTTATATTCAACGCATAAACTTTATCATATTTACTCAAGCATTCAATTTGGTTTCATTATCAATACTATAGCAGATATAAATAATAAACAAATAAAGAGAACTGCTAAAACTGCTTATCCGATAATGGACAGCTGTGGAGTAAAATGAAGTAAAAAAAAAGCTTGAGCTTTCAATCCTAGCAGAATCTTAATAATAAGCAAAATGACAGAGAAATAAAATGAATTTCATATTGCTTATCATTTCATTTTGCTTATGATTAAGATTCTGCTAGGAACAAAAGCTCATTTTATCTCAAGTCAACCTGATATTGTAAGCCTGGCTTACATAGGTCTACATCTTGCCTGCTCACAATTGGAAGGAGGAATCCTGTGCAGGCCAATTTTCATACCTCTTTATACTTACACTATTTTATATCAATACAGTTCTATTTCAATGATGCATGAACATTTCCTCCATTTTCATTTCATAAGAGACAAATCCTTTCCAGGTGCTAATGCACTTTCGTTTTCAGCCGTGAGCATGGAGATGCCTCGTTCTTTAAACGTCCCTTCATGTGTACATTGGTGGCAGTGCCGCTGGATACGAAAGTGCGTTAGCGCCTCCTTTTCATACATACCATGATTATCCCAAAAAAGTAGGCATATATATAACCTTGATTTGGCACACATATTTCAAAATGAATGTTTTGACGCTGAGGATAATTTTGCGGATTTGTATGATTTTGATGCCGAGAATACCTTTTTGGGAACAATTGCAGAATACAGTCAGAATTAATACCCCTCCATTTTGAGAATGTGGGCTGTGCCTGGCTGCACGGTAAACATAATAACTAATATTCCGAAGGCTCCGGCCTCTTCATTCTGGGGGTGTTACACTTCGTTCCTCGCTCCATGACCCCCTCCATTTTAGAGTCCGAATACCGCCCTATTTAGTTGTACACAGACGCACCGAACGGTGACGAATTTCACTCGGCAAAGGGAACGACACTCAAGAAAATGTCTATGAAATGCACAAAATACCGAACATTTTATGTGTTAAAAAGGTCTACCATACTCTTCATTATTTCAGTGATTATTACAATGAATGTACTTACAAATATCCCCCGTATTCATATCAAAAACGTTCCTAGAAAAGTTGAAATCAGTGTCATTCGGCTCCAGATTCAATCCGCCATGTTGAAAATGA
>BQKZ01000033.1:3637-14876 GCA_036244855.1 Temnopleurus reevesii
CCCCCACGGTGCGCACCTGGGTGTGTGTATAAATATGTTTTTTTTTTGGGGGGGGGGGGGCTGTTGTCTTTATTGTTTGATTTTGTATTTCTGTCCCCATTTTAGAATAGGTGATGGGATATCTTTAGAAATCCTTTTTATTTATGCAACCCCCATATGTAACCCCCCTCCCCCCACTTAATTGGAAAAAAATCTAAAAAGAGATCTAAGAATGGAAAGATTTTTAATAATTGTTTGAAAAAAAAGCATTGCTTGAAAATGGGTTTGTATACTTCGGCTATTTGTCAGCACATTGGACTATTGCGGATTCTTTTGAGATTTCTGGCTTTTAAACGCAACAAATGAACCCGATAATTTATTGTAAATTTAAAAAACTTACAATAGGAATACACTAAGTTCTTCAACATTGGAAGGCATGGCTTAAATTATGAATATATAGATATTTGAATTAAGTCGGAGCGGTTCAATTATAATCTTGGGTACGTCGCACCCCCCCTCCTTAAAAAGTTAGCGTAAAGGAACTGACAATATAACAATTTACTGTACCAAATATGGCAAATCTGAGACACTAAACTCTATATGGTAGGTAAATTCGTATTACAGGATATAAGATCAGATAAGTGGTCTTATTGTCATCTTTTTGTAATGAATATGTTGCTCATATATTTTATCCTGAAACAAATGTATCCAACATAATTGGCTGATAATAAATCAATATTCTAATATCAAGTGTAAATGATACTATTGGGTTATTCTTAACGATTTTTAGCTAAATCCTTGTTTTCCTTTCAATAGTTGATATTGCATTTCCGTCTCATTTCTACATTGAAAACATCATAATTTCTATGTGTAATACATCCACATGTGTTTTAATATTTGGCTTTCACTAAACCTGTAAAACGTCTTCAATGTAGATTTTTGTGTAATTTGAAATTTATGATAAGAAATATAAATCTTATTTATTAATTTTGACATCAATAAACATAAATTGAAAAAGATATTTGAAGCAGCACATTTAAAGAAATATTTTAGGTAATTTATGTGTTCTGTACCTCATATAATTATTGAGGTTCAATGCATGTATAAGCTTACAGATTTGTTTTAATTTAACTAAATCCATTTTAGACTGATGTGAGATTAATTTTACTTCTACAAGCATCACAGCGATTAAAATCGCCTATTACTACTCACCAGAGTAAATACATAGATAAAATTTAGAAAAAAGTATGTACCAACTAGAAGCTAGAAAGTGGACACACGGTGCAAACACGTCGATACACCTCAGCAACATGCTGTCTACACGATGGTACAGGGTGTCTACACAATGATACACGGTGTCTACACGATGATACACGATGTCTACACGATGATACATGGTCGCTACACGGAGTCAACAAGGAAATGTTTCGACCGTGTTGGCTGGTTCTAAAAATTGTGTCATTTTCCGTTAACACGGTTGAACGCGGATGACGAAGAAAGCGAACAAGGTGTCTACACGATGCAACACGGTTCATCACGGAACGATGATTTATCTTGATGATCGATTACTATGCTATTTGATTAATGTGCTGTTTTGACCCTCGGGGATGCAGGTCCAACCATTATTACCATGGTTACATGAACTAAATCATCGCTGGTAGTTTACACATGAAGTAAGCTCGAAGCGATGAGCATCTAAGATCATTCATTTTAAGATCCGAGCTACGAATCGATCCACAATCTTCATTCGATCCCCAATTGTCGGGCATAGTAGGTGCCCAGTGGACGAAGTCAAAAGGAGTGGCATCTGACCACTGGAACTGAGCTTCTGTTGCTATGTCGTGTAGGCCAATCCACATCGATTTCACTCCATCCGGCTAAAGTAGGAATGATAATAATAATAATAATGATAATGATAATGGTAATAATTTTACTAACAATATTTATAATAGCGTACGTGTTTTCACGAAGTGACGGAAACAAAGGGTATTGTTGCATGAAGACAAAAGAGTTCCAACATAGCGCCAATCCAACGGGCATCCTATCGAATAAGGCGTTAATTCTAAAGAAAGGTATATTTCAATGAATTTGTAACTCATTTCGTGTAACAATACCCTCGGGCTCTCGTCACTTCATGAAAACGCGGACGATTATTAATAATGATTCACAACAGCGCTTAAATGTTTCTTAGGGGATGTTTTTCAAAAGTTGCTATTGATCGCAAGTTGCAGTTGATCGGAACGCGCCAATCAAAATCATTGTTTCATGCGCATCTTGTTAAATGCGCAGATGCGCATACCACGCGCGATTGAAAATCATAATGCGTGTTACAATTTTCAAAGTTGCAGTTGATTTGCAATTGATATTGAAAAACACCCCATAAGAAGTGTTTCTAAGCGCTCTGTGCACTATTAACCCGGCTATAGCATGGCTACCATTCGGCGCTCACTGCATTCAAGAAATTTCTCCCTACCGGTATCAATTCATCTCACCTGGGTTGAGTGCATCGCACTTTGGATAAAATTCTTGCTGAAAGAATTTAACACCATTGATGGGATTCGAACTTACGACCTTCTGGTTGAAGGGTGAGAGTCAGAACCACTACACCACTACGCCTCTATTGATAAACCAGGCAATTAAAGCAAGATTTGGAGACGATTCGCGGCAATTTACTTCATTATATACTTAATACGTCATCGAGTTCCAAGTATTAAGCAAATCACCGCGAGGTCACGAGGCTGTACGACTGAATAATGTGCATTGGTCTTAAAGGGGATTGAAACCCAAAAGATATATTTACTTATTTCAGTAGGTAGGTGTAATATTTATCGATTTAATGGAATGTTTTATTGGACAAGAAAAAACAGCATAAGGAGGTAAATTTTCATTTTCTAAGCCAAGATTTTGTCTGCTAGCAATATCCTGGGGGCTACCATTTTGTTATTTGGTACGAGAAAGTATTTTGTTATCCCCGAGTAGAATGTCTTTGATCGAATTATAAGCTTAGAATTTGAATAAAAATATACCTTATATATGGTCTTATATTTCAATATCGTAAAACTGGTCTGGATTTATTTTTAAAAAGAAAAAAAGTTTTTTTTTTCATTAGAATTGTGTTTTATTGGCATGGGCTTGACGTTTTTGCGGAGTAATGACGTTTTTGCGGAGTAGAGTCCAAGTTTCCTTGTAACAAAACAAATGAAAGAAAAGAATCTGTCTTATCGGTTGGCTATTTAAACCATTGTATATCTCTCTGATAGAGGGAATTCTGTTATTCCAGGCAAGTCCACTAAAAGCACATTTATTTAGTATAAACAGATGATTTGAAGACTGAATTGTTTTTTTCATAAGTCGTACTAAAATATTGGACACGTATCACACATTTTTTCCAACATAGCTGATTTTATTTGCCAAAGACTGAACTATTTTACAGTTTAATGAATATTTTCCTTGCCATAGAAAATTATATCAATGGACCACGTCGAAATATCTGTTCAGAACAAAATGACAGCCCCCTTGTAGGGTGATAGCTGTTCTAAAATATCGGGAAATTTACACTTTTCTGAATTTATTTTTAGAGCTTGATCCAGTCTAATTAGTAGTGGTATAAGATACCTTTTTTATAGGTGTATATTATCCTCTAGGATTCATTCTTCTTTTTTAAAGCCTAACTACATTTTTGGTAACGATTATGAAATGTGAATTTTATAGGATGTTTTACATGACGTATATATCTTACACACATTTTCAGACAATAGCTTTTTTTTTTCACTGATTCTCCTTTAAAATGTGAACGTGACTGTTAACATCATATTCAGCTCCTTCTCTCGGTAATAATGATATTTTGTTTCTTATCGGGCATATGCGAGGTTATTTGACAAAAGAATAATAATTAAAAAAAAAAGAATATACAAAAATTAGATTCTGAAATTTTCATCTCACTCTGCGCATGAGAAGGTGTCCTTAATTAGAAAAAGAAAATATTGGTTCATTGTAGAGATACACCAGAATAAGCTTTTTGGGGGGGCATATTTTAGGTTATAGCTTTGTCAAAACTCATCCCTTTTTCACACAATCTTTTGTGCAATATGTTCATGTCACTGTATTTCATTCTATTACGAGTTGAAGACGGAATTTGTGGATAAAAACAATCGCCTTTACCAAAAATTTACTTGACCTTTAAATATTCACGTGATCTCACCTGTTTCCGTGATAAGTTGAAAAACGTAGCTATGAAGTCGTGCTCTTTCTCAGAATGAATGGAGACAAGGTGGCCTATACTATCTCTGCCTGCCTCACTAAACCCAAGAGAGGGAACGCTGAAGCTCTGACAATAGTTTTCTGCTTCGTGCCAAGTCTTTTGGATGCCGAAAAATCTAGGATCAGGAAAAAATAACCATATTGATATCCTGTACGTAAGATGAAACTGGGGTTCCCATTTTACCAAGTTTTATCTAATCGCGAGATAAGGCGAGTTGCGATAAGGTTTCTCAAAGCCCAAATACAGTTTTGGTAACAATTAAGAAATTTGAATTTTAAAGGATGTTTATTATGACAGTATCTAACACACAGTTCGAGACCAAAGCTTAATCTTTTACGAACTGATTCTGTTTGAAAATTTTAATTTGACCGTTAAACCATATTTAGCGCCCTCACTGGTTATAACAATATGTTGCTTGTTATCGGGCATAAGCAAGGTTATTTCTGAGATTTGATAACAGAATGATAAAAAGGTATACACGAAATTTACATTCTGAAATTTTCATCCGATTCTGTGCACGAGAAGTTGTCCTTTATCAAGAGGGAAAATATTGAATTAGTGTTGGGGGACACGACATTGAAATATTTTTGCACATTTTAGGTTATAGCTTTTCCAAAACTCGTTAATTTTTCACACAAACATTTGTGTTTCATTTTATAGATTGGAAGACAAAATTTGGCGATAAAAATATTCGCTTTTACCAAAACTTTACTTGAGCTTTAAACTCCCCACTGTATAATGCAAAGAGATCAAATAGCTAGAGCCTATCGGCTGCTACGTCGGGGTTTCACAATTATCCCGAAGTACACCGGTTAGAGTAAAGTATCCATTTTGATTTCAATAATGATACACACTAGTCGTGAAACGTTTAAAACGAAGTGTTTCTAAGCGCTTTGTGCAATACTTACTCATTTGTTTATTCATTTATTCATGCATTCATTTATTAATCAATATTGCAGCAGGATGCCCTCACAACAAGATGTTGGTATCACGAGGTGTCCTTCATGATAAAAAATACATGAACATATTCAATAACAAAACTCGCTACAGCAGGCCTAGCGTATACTGTGCTCAAGGAATTTCTCCCTACTGGTACGCATTCGCCTCACCTGGGTTGAGCGCAGCACATTGTGACTACATATCTTAATGAAGGAAACGAACGTCATGGATGAGATTCGAACCGCTGACCCTATAGTTTAAAGGTAGAAGTAAGAACCGTTGCAACACCATGACCACGCTACTTCCACGCGGCACAAACACACAAAAAACCTCAGCATTTATATGATCATGTAATATAAAATGAATACAAGTATTTTTAAAAGTTTAGAAATTCTGACTCACATCTTTGCGTTTTTTTTTTAAACTTGCGTTGGTTAATTTGGCAATTAAAAAATTTCCCGAACGCACAGTAGACGCTATTCAGACGACTCGTACCTCCAACGTCAAACCACCGTGTGACATGCGTCTTTGTGCGTCCAGGGAGCGTTTTTAATTGCCAAAAACGCTGGGTCGACGCAGGCTAAAAACGCAAAGTCGGCCGTAAAGGGAAACAAACTGTGAAAATTCGAGCAAAATCGGACAAGCCGTTCAAAAGTTATGAATTTTCAAAGTCACAGTGATATGACGATCCCTACCGCTGATGGGATCCATGCGATCGGCAAACTCGACAGAATCTGTGACGTCATGTTGGACAACATCTCATTCACTTTGTATACAAAATTTCACATTCTTCTTTTTTTCTTAAGAGTTAACAAAATTCAAATTTTTGGTTGGGGTATAGCATTTCTTTATCGATTCCTCATGTATTTTTGGAAAAAAATAATGTCCCAACCTTACTCTAATTTTCACATTAATCCACTTTTTTAAAAACTCTATGTGAATTAAACAATTCATAACTTGTGAACGGATTGTTCGATTTTGCTCAAATTTTCACAGTTGTTATTCATTCACTGATAACATGACAACCCCAGTGGCTGGTTCCCCTTTAAAGGTCCAATTATCAGATTATGACAATGTATGTTGACTTGTAGTGATCTATGCTACCCTTACCATCACCTTTGTGAGTGAGAGACCTACCAAATGTGTCCCATATATTTTATAATACTTTTTCTTTATATTTTAGTGAGGCAATTTGGGAACGCCCCTAAAAAAATCTCTTCATATGCAGAGTACTATACAGTACTCTGCATATGAACAGATTTTTGTAGGGGCATTTGTGGAAATCCCTTGAAGGGGAACTTATTTTATTTACAAAAGATATTACGTCGTACTTCCACCTGACCTGAACATAGCTTGAATCATTCCACCGTTGAGCCTGTTGCTTCTATTGATAGAATTGTGGAAACATTCACTTGATACTCCATTGAGCAGTAATTGCATTCCATCGTCATTGTTCGCCAACTTAATCTCTCTTAAAGAAGAATGAATCCTAGAGGATGATATACACCTATAAGAAAGGTATCATACCACTACTAATCAGACTGGATCAAGCTCTAAAATAAATTCAGAAAAGTGTAAATTTTCCGATATTTTAGAACAGGTCTTCGTCTGCTATCACATTACAAGGGGGCTGCCATTTTGTTCTGAACAGATATTTCGACGTGATCCATTGATGTCATTTTGTATGGCAAGGGAAATATTAATTAAACTGTAAAATAGCTCAATCTTTGGCAAATAAAATACGTTATGTTGGAAAAAATGCGTGATAGGTGTCCAATATTTTAGTACGACTTATAAAAAATAATTCAGTCTTCAATTCATCTGTTTATACTAAAGAAATGTGCTTTTAGTGGACTTGCCTGGTATAACAGCATTTCCTTTATTTAGCAAGCCTTCTAGGTATTGTATTCTATTGTTTAAATACAGGTGAAAACGTAGCGTTTTGCCAAAGACCCTATATAAATGCGAATGCATGACTTTAAAAGGCCACCCTGTACCGCAGATTTTTGTTTTTGTTCTGGTCTTCTTCTGATGGTATAACGCTATAGAAAGTGATATACAATGGTTTAAATAGCCAACCGATAATACAGATTCCTTTCTTTCATTTGTTTTGTTACAAGGAAACTTGGACTCTACTCCGCAAAAACGTCATTACTCCGCAAAAACGTCACGCCAATGCCAATAAAACACGATTCTAATGAACAAAATTTCTTTTTAAAAATAAATCCAGACCAGTTTTAAGATATTGAAATATATGACCATATGTAAGGTATATTTTTATTCATATTCTAAGCTTATATTTCGATCAAAGACGTTCTACTCGGGGATAACAAAATACTTTCTCGTACCAAATAACAAAATGGTAGCCCCCAGGGTATTGCTAGCAGACGAAATCTTAGCTCAGAAATTGAAAATTTATCTCCTTATGCTGTTTTTTCTTGTACAATAAAATATTCCATTAAATCGGTAAATATTATACCTACTGAAATAAGTAAATATACTTTTTGGGTTTCAATCCCCTTTAATAATGGCCAGTGGTAAACATTTCCCAATTAACATAATACCTGAATAGTATATTCAGGTCAGGTGCAATTACATCTTAATATCTTTTGTAAATCAAATAGGTTCCCCCTCCCAGGGATGGTATGGTATGGTACTTTATTCCCAATCGTTAAAAAGACATATAATATACAACACATTTGGCAAATTTACATGTGAACAAAAACATAACTTGTAAATAATAAAATTGGCTGGATTGCCCTTTCAGAAGAATTAAAATAAATACTTGAAACGCCAAGTGCGCTAATTAAGTGGCTGCCGGGCTAAAGCCAGGGTAATAATGCTGCAATTGTAGAGCGCTTAGAGAATTCTTAGAGTTGATAGGCGCTATATAAAAGCCGTTCATTATTATTATTATTATGTTCTTCCAAGAGGTCCAGATAAACAATATAAATTATTATGGTGAGAATATGAAAATATTAAAACTGAGGAATAATTATAATGTAAATTTAATCCTCATGTAGTACTGAAACAACGATAAAACTTAGTTAAAACAGAATGAGATACAACCTCCCACCCTCCCAGCTGTAACTGGCATGGCAAGGCAAATACCATTGATAATGGAGGCAAGGTCAATAAATTTCCTATAAATCGTTTGTTCCGGAGGTCAACTAATGACATTCATTTCCATTTATACATATGACCTCATATGAAGAGAATTTTTAGGGGCGTTCCCAAATTGCCTCTCTAAGATATAAAGAAACATTATAATAAAATATATGGGAAACATTTGGGAGCTCTCTCACGTACAAAGGCGATGGTAAGGGTAGCATAGATCACCACGAGTCAACATACATTAGGGACCTTTAGCATAGAAGACGGTAGGGCTGATCACAACGTTAGCTCTAAGGTCCGTTCCAGAAGGGTGCACCAACACAACGCTACTTCTTGAATGAACCTTCGAGCTAACGTTGTGATTGGCACTCCCGTCTTGTTAGCAGTTCTCAACCTTAGCGGCCCGCTAGATTATCCCGCGTTTGAGAAATAACGTTGTGATTGGCCATACCGTCGTCATGCTAAAGGTCCGTAATGTCATAATAAAAGACAACATTATTTAAGAAATCTTTTACCTGTAGCAATGTTGTCCGTAGGCAGTCCAAAAGGATGGACAGCAACACCCTGCTTGCACTCCGTAAGAACACGCGGTGATGCAGAGTGTGAAAGCTACAAAATAGAGCGCTGTTTTAAATGCGGGGTCCATGATGCAGCTACCGGTGGATCTTATGATACCGCTTTGCATAGATTGCATATATTATATACTTTTAGTCCTTAGAAAGGAGGCAATTACGAGGATTTTGTTTACTGTTAAAAAGAATCATAATCATAAAGAGGAAATTTCCATATACAATCCCAAATAAAGAAAAAAAAATCAGTATGCTATTAGTTCCAGATAAGGAGGCTATAAAAACAAGGAAGCTCGTTAAAACTTCCGACAAATGAAAGAAGGAAGAATTTTTGAAAAAGATGAAAGCGACTCGCGAATAAGATATGAAATATGGATGTTAAACAAACAGTCTTTTCTTGTTCTTCTGCTATTGAAAAAAATAAGCTGTATATTTTGACTTTTATTATCGTTTACATTGCATTCAATAACTTCATATGCTCTGTTCCACAAAAAAAAATATTTTGAGGATTTTAATAGACTCCAGCTAATCCCTCAAGTGTGGTTCAGATTCCGATTGATTTATAGGAATCATAACCTTCCGGAATCACAGATAAATCTAAAAATAACTGCAAGGTTGCTATATTTGATACTTGTGGTTACACTTGTGTTTCATGTATGATCAGTTCTCCCCTTACAATTCCCTGGTATTATAAACCAAAAAAGTAGATTTGTTATAGCTCTCAGGAAATAGCCTTCGTGGAATTCGAAACATTCCGAATTTAATCAAAGGCCATTAGCATGAAATGTATTTTCCTAATGCCCTGGTCACATAGGACCCCGATTCACCCCGATTCACCCCCGATTCACCCCCGAGCAGCATTTGACTGAGCCTCCGGGGCCGATCGTGTAGCTTCCGGGGCCGATCGTGTTGCTTCCGGGGCCAATCGGATTCCAACACGGATCTCCGGGGTGAATCGGGTGCCCAACACGACTGTTTTTGGCTGTTTTTGGCCGTGTTTGTGGTCACATAGAAAATCAGCACTCGCGCTTGGGAAAGTGTATCCCGATTCACCCCGATTGAGCCAAAAAGAGCCCCGGATCTCCGGGGTGAATCGTGTTGCTTCCGGGGTCCTATGTGACCAGGGCTTTATGAAGCGACGTGGTGATGGTTCAAACTTGCACTTTTCAATCAAAAGATCCGTGGTTCGAATTTCACCCATGGCTTGAATTTCCTTCAGCGAGAAATGGACCCCAATTGTGCTGCACTCAACCCTGGATAACCGGGCAGGGATATTTACTCCTAAGTGCTGGAGTTCGCCAAGCTAATTCTACAGACTAGACAAAACCCGGATTGTGCATTCGACAGGGGGTATCAAAAACAACTTTTGAAACGACTGTCAAAATTCATTTCAAGAATATTTTTACATTGAAAGATATTCCATAATCATATATCTATTAAGTGTCTTTCACAAAATCACGTTTAAATTCTGCTTGATTGATTGATTGAATGCATCTATCTCTGTATTAAAACATTTGCAATTAAAAAATACGGTGGATTGCCCTCATAATTCAGCTGGCCCAATTAGGGGAGTTGTTCTTCTGTGGGGAGCGACTCCTAATCTATTTGTTCTTTTTCAGGTCTTCTTTTATACACGCTACATTGCAAAAACGCTGGTTTTAATCTTAACACCAATCGGAATCTATATAAGACCACATCAGAAAAGTGTTAAAATAACACCAGTTTGGAATCCATTTAATATATTTCAGGCTTTGTTTAAGNTTAACACCAATCGGAATCTATATAAGACCACATCAGAAAAGTGTTAAAATAACACCAGTTTGGAATCCATTTAATATATTTCAGGCTTTGTTTAAGGCCCCGAACAAAACCAGTCGGTGTTTATTGATTTGATTCAAAACTGGTGTTATTTGTCAAATCATTTAACCAATGAACCATTAATCCGGTAGATTATTCATTCAAAGAAGTAACCAATCAATCAACGAAATAAAAAAAAATCATCTAATTCTATAATGCTCAAAATATGCAAGTAAAAAAAGTATCTTTTTGAAAAATTAGCAAAAATTGTGAAAATTTCTCAAACCTTACCTAAAAAGGACAATTCGTTAGAATGATAAAACTTGATAATGATAACTTAATTGCTCATTTCGATATATTAATTCATCAAATCAATTATGGCTACCCATTAAATCCAGAATCAAGTTTAAACTATGGAAGCCTGGAGGGACGAATTCATATGTGTCCACTTTGTCGTCAATTTCGCAAAAATGTGTATACTTATTTGCAAATTTGCAAACTTATTTGCAAATATTTTTGCAATTTGCAAATTATTTCGCAAATAATTTCGCGAATTATTTTGCAAATATTCTTGCAAACT
>BQKZ01000033.1:38961-47562 GCA_036244855.1 Temnopleurus reevesii
GTTTGGGCATGACAGGCTGTCTTTAAGATGCAGACAGAAATGGGTCGGAAAACCTGACGACTGAGAAATGAAATACTTTTTTTATTTCCTTTCTTCCGAGAGGCCATTCTGTTCTAAATATTAAGCGTGGTATTCACATAAAATTATTATCAAGATCTATACTTCAAAATTTATTTTGATCAGTTCTTTCCGCCTTTTAAAAGAGAAATATAGCTTAAATATCTTGCCCGAGTATATTAAAAAAGAAAAAAAATAGTTCTAAAATTAGATCACGATTCATCTTGACATTTTGCAGAGGATGATAACAAAATAAAAAAAAGGAATAGGTTGAAGAAAAATATCAGAATACTTTCTTTCTATTTTACGGCCGTGTATTTTTTTATCATCATGTGTCTATATCAGGGGTTTTTAAACAATGGCGCGCGTGCCACTTTTAGCGCTTCGAGCCTTTCGGAGTGGCGCCTTCGAGCCTGCGAGCCGGGAATGAAAAAAACAATGGGGTAAAACGATGGTAAAAAGGGAACCCCGCGTATTCCTGCACCACTCCTGTTTGCGTCAATCAGTCCATGCCTCAATCGACAAGCTCATGCACTCCCTGATCCAGGTGCCACTGGATATCGCTCTGCGCAATTTTTTGTAGGAACGTATTATTTGGCGACCCCATTTTATAGTTCTTGTATTTATAAACAAGATATAATCTCTTTCCGTAAAATGAAGTATGTCATGGAGCTGTGGTGTCGATAGCATTGCAGAGGAACGCTGAATTGGAGTTCGACAGTAAGGCCCTGGTCACATAGAGCCCCGGAAGCAACACGATTCACCCCGACTCGTTGTTCTGAGGCAGTTAACTGTGAATTGACAAAGAGTCGGGGTGAATCGTGTTGCTTCTGGGGTCTATGTGACCGGGGCTTAAGAACACAAATGAATTAATTGAAGGTAACTTTACAAGTTAACATATAATCCTGTAGGATTCAGCAGCTGAAATGTAATCCAATATATCTTCCTTTTTTTTTGGGGGGGGGGTCTAAAATGCAATAAGATTTTTTTTTTTTAATGGGAGCTTTATTTTTAAACCGTAACTTAAAATAATCTGAGAAATTCCACCAAGAAATGGTATAAAATATAATCATCAATTACTATTATGAATAAATAAGTACATGTAAATCATTTAGGATTCAGCATAGGAAACGCCCTAAACTGTTGTGCTTCGAGGACTACTTGAGGGTTTGTGATCCTTTTTTTCTTTATATATTTACTGTGAAGTTTTGGAGCTTTGCTCCCAAACCTTCTAATGTGGAGTTTCCAATATGAATATTTTGCAGTACATACGTAAATAAGTACACTCTCTCAATTAATATGCATAGTGCTTGATTTTTTTCAGTGCAAATACAAAAGGGGCATTTTTTAACTGTTATTTCTTTAGTTATTGTACATGCATTACAGGTCAAAATTCGCCAAATATGCGTAAATGCGAAAAATAGCTTGTAACAGATATACATTTTCGATGTGCGGGGAGGGGGGTACCCATTGCACGCTTGTGCCAGACTTTGACTCTTTTTTTAACTTATCAGTGGGGCAGTTGAGTGGAGCTTAATTTAGCAAAAGTAATTGAAAACCACTGGTCTATATGTTTTATAACACCCCGTTCAAATCTCGTTTTAAACGGGACTTCCACTAAACTAGTTTAGAAAGCCGGCCGGGTCGGGAGGCCAATTGTGTAACCGTTCAGATTACAGAACCACCAACTGGATTTTAGTTGCGCTTCAAGTTTACATCCCGCAATCTGGCTCTGTTGTTATGACGATGGACAAACAGCAGGATGCAATTAACAAGAATCATTTTTAGTAGTGTGAGCTAGTATTCTTTCTTTGTCCCTGCTCTCTCTCTCTCTCTCTCTCTCTCTCTCTCTCTCCTCCTCCTCCTCCTCCTCCACCACCTCCTCGTTCTCCTCCTTCTTTTTTATCTTTTTCTTTTTCTTCTTCCTCTTTTGCTGTTTTGTTCAAATGCAGTCATTATTTATGAAGGCGTTTGCTAAATCTTCTTCGCTTTACCCCCATAAGATTTCGAAGATGCGGAAGAACAGCCTTTTGTTCTGTCTTCTTCTTTGCCCGCCTCTTATCGACCTGATTTGGGAGATGCGCGTGGATCCGTGCGATATCATATCGATTATCGCACCTTGGAAGGAAATATATTCGTACGATACATCATCACTTAAAGACCAGAGCTTGAGCAAAATCAACCAGGCTTCAATCGAGGGCTTGATATACATATCGCATAAATACAGATGACTGAATGTCGAATTCTCTCTCGTTACCTTAATAAAAAGCACGAACTTTTATTTGTCCGCCCCCTCCCTGGATGGTAGCAATGCAGGGGGTGGAAATGTGATCACATGTGATCACAATTGTGATGACGACATGTTGTGTGCTGTTGCCTCGTTTCATCACTTCATTGATTTACACAGTTTACTTATGTACCTGACAAAAATAGATCTTACATCGATGCATGAAATCGCCTATAAGTTGTCAAGAAACTGTATCCAGTTAAAAATTATATATGATGCGCTTACATAACTAATGAAAGATAGACCTGGGAAAAGTTTTATGCACATCCTATCAATTATATTGAATAAATCAGGCCGAAAACACCTAATAGTGCAATCACTTTTCAACAGAATTTGCCGGTATCTCTAATTTTTTCACCCATCAGCACTACCATAGTTAATTGAATCTGCGCCTCCTAGAAATTCTATTCATTCCCCGTAAACGCGCTATTCATCACGATCGCTTCGTTATTTACTTTACATTCTTTACATATTATCTTGCTTTGTCATTTCTTCCCTGAATAAATTCCGACGACTCGTTTTAAGAGTGAAAATCAAATTTACAATTTGAATCACGTTTTAAGGAATTTTATTTGACGGAGTGTCATAAATGTTAATTATACTAAATCTTTCACTATCTGAGCTCATCCTTCTTCAATTTTCAGACACATATGAGCTTTAATTTTTGTGTTCTTGGCGATTCTGTGTATCAATGTAGGGACTATTTTCGTCATCTACATAAGTAAACTGTGTAAATCACTGAAGTGAATCAAGACAGCGGCACACAACATGTCGTCATCAAGTTTTTCCTCCCCTGCAAAGTTATTGACCCCGGCCGTGTTTGGGAGGGGGTGGACAACAAGTTTTAACATGAATTAATTTGTGCAATAGCGAAGTTGAATGTAATTTTCAATCATCTGTACCTATATTCTCTGTCAACTTAGTTCTCGATTGATGCATAGTGTAGGCATGTGCAAATTCGGTCAGTTCGTCCTAAAACCAACACGAGAGAACAAAGCGGAAAAGAAATGCCGTCTTAAGGACAGAGAGAGAGAGAGAGAGAGAGAAAGAGAGAGAAAATAGAAACATTTCTATGGGTAAGAGAGATATATAGGGATAGAGAGGGGAGAGAGAGAGAGAGAGAGAGACAGAAGGGGGAAGAGAGAGAGATGTGGGAGAGACAGAGAGAGACAGAGAGAGAGAGCAAGAGAGGGGACAAAGAAAATAGAAACATTTGTATGGGTAAGAGAGAGATATAGGGATAGAGAGAGAGAGAGAGAGAGAGAGGGAGACGAAGAGAGAAGGGGGAGAGAGAGAGAGGTAGAGATGGAGAGAAAAGGAGGGAAATGTAGACATCGACGTAAGATGTTTTATCGATTATTATTGCACCTTGGAAATAAAGGCCGTGTAAGATCAGGAAATTTTGTAAAGTGGGTTAAGCATATTTGTTGTTATGATACTGATACATCATTATCTAAAGAATAAAGTTCATCGTCAAACCAACAGAGAGAGGAAAGCGAAAGCAGAAAAGAAATGCCGTCTTAAGGACAGAGAGAGAGAGAGAGAGAGAAAGAGAGAGAAAATATAAACATTTCTATGGGTAAGAGAGAGATAGAGGGATAGAGAGGGAGAGAGTGGGAGAGAGAGAGAGAGAGAAGGAAGAAAAAGCCCGTCACTCGATAACGGCTTACATATAAACAAGTGTAAATCAATGCAGAACTAATCACGCATCAATAAATATCATACAGATGAAATATCATCAGATAATACATCGCTACGCATACAGAAAAATATCCCACGACCCCTTCTTCGGTCAGTCCAACCTTCAAATGTATCCAAACTCCAAATATGTCACGACCTCTTTGGTCAGCCATCGACAGACCTTCGTAACACCCTATAAAGGGGAACATCAAATAGCACAAATATCACCAACCAATGGATAACCAGAAGACAAATAATACAAGTACATAAATACATATAATTTCTTAAAGGTATTAATGGCTTTTCCAGATAATTTTGTCTTATCTTTGCATACCAATTATAAAATAGCTCCTGACTTTGATTTATGGACACATTGCAAAAAAAAATACAATTAATACATCATTCCTTGATAATTGCCCCAAGGAAACAACACTGAGGAGCATCTACAACATTTCAATAAAATAAAGCTAATGTACAATTCTACTTACATGGATCACAATCAACGTCAAAGCATGGATGTATGAACACAAAGATAAAGTTCGCTCATTTATTTTCAGAAGTAACTGTGATGCCGCGCAGGTAAAACCATCAGAAACATGACAAATATGTACCCTAAACAAAAGATTTACTCAGATGGTAAAACAAAGAAATAGCTCTGGTGCTTAACACCGTAACACGAACAATGTTGAATGTTTAATTGTGATGCTGATTGAATCGTACAAAGTTTTCGCTGACCTAGTCATGCAAGTTACATTTCACAGTATTTGGGTACAAGCGAACGTACTTAGTGCCCCAACAACTAAAAATTAAAATGATGATTTCTTAATTTCCCGCACTTGCCCGCAAATATCAATAGGTTTATCTGACAGAATGACATCTGCAAAAAGCAATACGAAGCGTACAACATGTGGAAACGTGCGGAAATGAGTAAAATCAAGTCGAAAATAAGTTGGTATTTTCGAAATTTTTATATATTCAAGAGTTCTTATTGAGATGACACGAAAATTTGACAATATTTTCTTGGTCGCGATAAAAACAATTGCACATCTACCGCATGAGTTTGGAAATCCCTGAAATGTACTGCGCATCATAATTTTAAAAAGTTGTTTAATGTCTCTTCCACACTCTACTGGCATTAGGCGGCATCAGAGTTAGGGATCAAAGGATTTACGAAGCTCAGTGATTGCATTGTTGTTCTTTTCAATCACACCAGGTGATTTCCATTTTTGGGTTCTGTTATCACTCCTGTTGCGTAAAGCCCCTTGGTCAAAGTTAACTAATTTAGTACTCCTATCCTAACTTCACGAGGTCCTCTCCTGTTTATATCTTTCTGGGTCGGCACTGATATCAATTCCTCCAGCTACCTGCATAACTCATGAAGTTCACTATCATGGTAGCAAGCATAACAATTAACATTCGATCAAGCCTATCCAAGATGAATTGAAAATACAACAACAGAATGCCAAGATTAACTTGGCCCTAATGGCATGACTGGGGATATTAGAATAGACCATTTATCTACCCCCTAAAAGGAGGAAAATATCTGACCAATAGAACACTTTCATAATGTATTCAGATTTATTCACGTCTGCCCCAAATCACACTATGTCTTCCGCTGTCAGAAAAATAATGAGAGTACAATAGTCAGAATGCCACTTGCATACATTAACGTTGCTAGGTTGGACAAACATTGCAGCATGACCAACCTAGCAATAACCACTGCATGCTATCCACATTCCTTCTATTGAAATATCTTTATTTTGTAGCAGATGAACAAATAGTTTGTCATTGTATGTTTGACAAAGGAGAGTGCATACAATTTGAATACATTACGAAATTGGTCTATTGAAACGGATAAAAACTGTTAATTCAGCTAAACTATCAGCCAATCAGCAGAGATACTGTGAGAGAATACAAGAGTTTGGAAAAGGAACAGAATACATTATCTAATAGACACAAATCAGGATAGCTCTTGGCAAGGCTAGGAACAACACAATTAAGGATTTCCTTTCAACAAAATCCAATTTACAACATCTTCTTCACGATTAATGTCATGATATTTGGCACAATGGACACATATAATGAAAAATGGCTACATATGATATTCATATATAATGGCTCCATAAAAATTCAATTTACAACATTGATGTTTAATTTTCGCTATGTTTTCTTTCGGACCTGAAGGAAGAAAAGAGCCATTATGTGGAGGCGCCGGGTGTAGTGGTCTTGACTCTCACCTTTCAACCAGAGGGTCGTAGGTTCGGATCCTACCCATGGCGTTAATTTCCTTCAGCAAAAAATTTATCCACAAAGCTGCATTCTACCCAGGTGTGATTGGGGACCGGTAGGAGACAGCACATTATCTGATGATGTGAGCGCCTATTTGGCTGCCTTGATGCTAGGCTGAATTGCCATCCAGTGACCGGGTAATAATATCGGAAGCGCTTTGATCAGTCAAAACTGACCGAAAAGGCGCTATATAAATCCGTAATATTATTATTATTATTATTATTATTATTATTAGTAGTAGTAGTAGTAGTAGTAGTATTAATATTATTATCATTATCATTATTATTATTATTATTATTATTATTATTATTATTATTATTATTATCATTATTTTTATTATTACTTGACTTTGTGTAGATGCTGGACTCCTAACAAAAAATCCTAACAAAAAATACCATTATTCGACCAGATAGTTTGTCACTTTCAGGAACAGAATTAAATTCATTATATTTCAGCCAAATACTTTAAATGTCATGAGAAAAACGATTGGAATTCATTGGTTTAATGACAAGTAGACAAACTCACACAGAAGCTTGAAAAAAAAAAGAGAATGCACCAACTTTTATTTAGGATTGTTCCTTTTTCATGAAGGCGAAATATTTCCTATATGTCAAAATTGCGCGGCAGTTTTGGGTTCTTGAACCCACGTCATTATAGCTCCATTACAAGCCAGGCGATGTACCGACTGAGCCGTGTGGTAACTGCTCGTACTGAAAGATGGCACTTGGGGCATGAGTATTCGAGAAACGTCGAGTGAATATTAATTCGTCCGTGTGTTCACGAAGTGACGGGAGCCAGAGGGTATTGCTACACAAAATGAGTTACACATCCATTCATTTCAATCCATTGAAACGTGTCATTCTATAGAATTAACGCGTTGTGTGATAGGATGCCCGTTGAATAGGCGGGTTTACTTATATATTCACATTTATGTGCGTTTAACGTAGTTACGCGGTATTCCATAGGCCGGTTGATAACAATAAGACTACAATACTTGGAATCCAGTTTGCATACATTACTTGTTGCTATGTCGGGCAAGCCTCGGGCAAGCTTTCGGGTTGTCAAGAACAACCTTTGTGTTAGAGGTATGCATAAAATTTGCATCTATTAGTAAACCCGCCTCATGGTGCTATGTCGGGATATCCTTGTATTCATGCCACAATACCACTTTGCTCCCATCACGTCGTGAAAACACAAACGAATTAATCTCTTTTTTACACAGAAAATGTGCTGCTACCGTCCACGCATGCGGAGTAATTCCTCATGCAAGGGTTTGATCCCCATTGCTGCTGCGTTTTGAAAATAGTTTGTGAATTATTGCACTATGAAGAAAAGGTGCAATATTGCACTCGATGAGCGGATGAACCCAGTTTTGCAATATTGCAACCTTTTTTAACATGGTGCGCCAAACTATGAAACTCAATGGCCCGCATTCCGATAGCGAGGTTTAAGTTAACCCTGCTCTAAAGTTAAACCCGGGTTTAAAAACATGAGTTAAACCTGACTTTAGACCAGGGTTAACTTAAACCTCGCTATCGGAATACGGGCCAATGATGATAATACTCTTCTTCCCAATAGAATTTTGCTACAACAGGGGTCTGCAAAATAATAGAGATACAATAAATTGAAAATTAATCGTATCCATTTGCCAGTGATGCATGTTTTGCCATAGACCTGCGATTAATATTTATCGTTTAATTCCATCTTTTATATTACAGGCCTCATGTCAAATACAAATTCGACAAAAAGGGAGGTATGTCTTCATACATAAAAATTTGATAAAAAGAAAACTCTCTTTGACAATTGTTAATGTAATATGGTGTACCACAACGTATAATCAATGAAATAAAAACATTGGCGACCATTTCATTGTTTAGAGCTTTAGTTTATTCAATATATATATTTTCTCCTTCGGGAAATATAATTTATGAATCTGCTAATTCAGTGTTACCATGTAAGTCAATTTCCCTTGACACGACATATGATCCCCGCACAATAAGGAGTCTTGAGAGAAGGAGCTGAATTCGGGGGATCGACTATAGTTGTAAGCTTTTCGCCGCTAGAGAGCGTGGATCAAATGCTTAATTTTGATTGGTCCACCCCTGACCTGACCTGGCGGGTATCGATTTCCGGTTGTGACGGGTACTTCCGGTATAAATTACATGCGCCAAGTTCATTCCTTTCGCAGTTATACAATACACGGACAACTTCAATCTGAAACCAAATTTCATTATCATCTGTAATATTCCTTTGCTTTGGTGATTACATCAAACCACAGAACTCGGATG
>BQKZ01000033.1:61816-73362 GCA_036244855.1 Temnopleurus reevesii
GCGCCTGTCCCTCATTCTGCAAGTCTCTTCACGTTCAAAAAGTTATAAACTTATTCATCATTCTATTAAAGTATAGATGCAGTCACATACATGTCAATTTTAGATAACTTTAAATCAGGACATTTCGAGGTAGGTATATATCTTGCCGAATCAATGAAATGCCAGTTGATAAATTTGTACCATGCAACAATAGTAAAGGCATCTATCAATCTACTACAAAAATTATTTAGCAATATCAGGATTATTTTCTGTGATATCTGGACAATATCCTAAAAAAGAAATCCTGATCGGAACACTTAGGTATACAGTCATCTAGCATAAATTTTGCATTTCTTAATTTAACTTTAATGTAAGGAGGGGCATGCATTTTACAAGCCTTGCCTTTCTTTGCATGCCCCTCCATTTCTTTTACTAAATAAGCTTCACTGTTCAGACATTGCGCAGTATTAATTTATGTGTAACTGATAATATGTAAACATTATAATTTCTGTAGCAAAATCATTATAATTTCATGTTGGAATTGTAAAAACATTTATCGAAATGGAAAAATCAATCAATCAATCAATCAAATGGCCAACGTATGCCCACATTGAATAATTCCATTTACAATCCTGAGAGGGGGCTGTCTATTATTACAAACTCCCATAGGTTTACACATGTTAACTCCCCTCTCCCCCAAGTTCCGTGGTACCTGAATATCGTCACCGTTTTTACGAACTGGCCTACTAGCGAGGGATGGTTGCACGAACCAGTCGTAGCAATTCAACTGAACAATTGAAATAAAAGCTATTGAAATAACATAAATTTAAGTGGTATGTCATTGTATTTGACGCTAAGTCGGGGTTTCTACGTGTTCAAGTAGCACCACCGTAGTTATCGGCCGGTTCGTAAAAACGCTGACGATATATACAAAGGACTTTGCCTGGAGCACAAGTCATCCACACTGATTTCTCCTTTATAATTTGAATTTAGTTAGCGCCCTCTCTTGGTAATAAATATCTTTGAGTGTTATCGGGCATATCCAAGGTTATTTCTGTGGTTTGACGAAAAAATAATTAAAGAGTATACACACACAAAAATTAAACTCTTAAATTTCATCTAATTCTGTGCAGAAGAAGGTATCCTTTATAAAGAATGAATATACTGGTTCAGTATGGGGTACCCCAGACTGAAATATTTTTTTGCACATTTTAGATTGTAGCTTTACCAAAACTCATTCATTTGTCACACAATCTTTTGTGCAATATTTTCATGATATTATATATCATTTTATTTAGATTTGAAGACAGAATTTGTGGACAAAAATATTCTCTTCTACCACAATTTTCCTTGAGCTTTAAAGGGAAACTTCCCCAGGTCAGTAAATGAAGAAAAATAAGATGAACTGAAACTTTGAGCAAAATCACTTAGTCCGTTCAAAATGTATGAATTTTCAATATTTTCATTTCCATCTGTGATGGGCATCCTTGAGTTGGCAACTCTGGCATGTGGTCATGGAGAACTCCTCATGCATTTTTGTAGACAGATAGTTACATTTTGTTCCTTTCAACAAAAAGCTAGGAATGGATCGAATCAACAAAATTCATTCCAAAAATGCATTGCAGAAAACCAAGATCTGTGAAACATATGATTCAACGGTCAAATTCAAAATTTAAAAACAAATTCAGTTCATGAAACAAATATGCAATGGTTTCGTAATGTGTGTAAAATATAAATATTGCATGATAAATATCCCGTAAAATTCACATTTTCTTAATCAACCAAAACTATATTTGGGGTATAACCTGTCATAGACTACTATTGCCACAAAGACAAAGAAAGGTGGCGCCAAATTATATTCACAGAAAATGCCAGCACATATGAATATCAAAATAAATGGAATTATCAAGATCAAAACAACATTAAACACATAAAAAAAATTATTTCGTTTAAACGAGACACAGCATAAAAAAATACAAGCATTAGAATATACAAAATATATTATCAAAAAATATTTCTTTTAGATTTCTTAAATCATTTTTAGAGCTTTTAGTTATTTCAGATTTTTCAGTTAATAAACATAAACATATTGCTTGCAGGTTTCACTCGTGGGTGAATGATGAGAAGAATGATTCATGGTACAACCAGTTACCTTTCTTGGAAATGAGAGTAGTCCTGAAATTGTAAACGTTACAGTTTACATACTATCGAGGAGGGGAGGGGGGTGTTTCATCAAGATTTGTCGCAGAGACAATTGTCAACGCTGACTAATTCCTTGATTGTGATTGGATGAAAAGCACTAACGCTGACAGTTGCTATGAGAACTGTCGGAAAATGACTCCTTGTCGCTGCGACAAATCTTGATGAAACACCCCCTGATAGGCCTTTAAAAATGCTTGGTTTTTCTCTCATTGGCAGACAATGGGGCCAAGTCTCTTTTTAAAAACATTACACTTAAATATTAAATTACCAAATTGAATCTCCATCGCGAAAGAGCATGTTAAACCTTTTTTTGTTGCTGATTTGCATGAAAACTACGGATTTTCAGATGTGTAATGCGTTGCCAATGGGTTTGCGACAATTTTCGTGAATGTTTTTTATTAAAAAAAAAAAAATTGGTGGCATAATAGTAATTTGTTTCTCGTTCTTCTCTTGCATCTGGTAATATTTTTTTTAATAGACCTGCAACAAAAGTTATTTCACCAAAACACAAAATGTGTTCTATCGCCCTCAAAAAAGTTAAAAGAGAAAAGAAACAAAAACATCAGTTACAATGTAACAATTCCGATTAGTAATTGAAAACCAGGGGCGGTATTCTCGTAGCTGTCTTATTTCGGTATCTTATCTTTTGTCTTATATCCATAAGATAAGACAGTGCTATGACAGTCTTAAATCGGTATTCTGAAAACTCTCTTTTCTCTGTCTTATCTTTCTTGGGACACGCCTATCTTATCTCAAATAACCAATCAAAATCAATGCTCCATTCCCCTCCAAAACTCATTGACCAATAAAAAGCTTAGCTGAAGCCCCTGCGCAACACAGTTTCAATACGCTGAAACACTTTGCGTACTGCATGCTAGCAAATTAATTGTCCTAATTATCACGGGTTTGTTTTCCTGTTGCATCAAGTCGTAGCTAAACGAAATTCATAAAAATAATAAGGCAAAACAACTTTTTGAAAGTCTGTATTGGTCTTTCATAATCAGACATTTGTTTCTTAACATGATATATTTCCTAATTACATTTTAATGCAAGAAAAATTGCCGCCATGGCGGAGATAAGACAGCTAGGAGGTGTCCTAAATCTCTATGCGAAACAATACATTAGATAAGATAAGACAAAAAGATAAGACACTTTTCAGAATACCAATTTATCTTATATCTCTCTTGCGCGCAATATGTTACGCGCTGCATTTTTATGACACGCAGGGGAGATAAGACAAAAAAGATAAGACAAAAGTTGTGACACGGAGATAAGACAGCTTCCAGAATAGCAATTTAAAGATAAGATAATATTTTGAGATAAGACACCTACCAGAATACCGTGCTTCCAGAATAGCAATTTAAAGATAAGATAATATTTTGAGACAAGACACCTACCAGAATACCACCCCAAGATTTTCCATGGATCTTGGTTGTCATATTACCACTGACCCTTGACCCCTACCCCTGAGCAAGTGCAAGGTGATACTATATACTAGATACTACATTAGTTTGGCACACAGACATTTACTACATGTGAATCTACAGCCAACCTTCCCAATAAAGTCGACTTTGCATAAAGTCGAAGGATATTTAAAGTCAATTTTTCTTTAATATTTCAATCCTCATAAGCTGAATTTTCTCCAAGCAGAAGCTGATTCTTTGGTCCCTACGGATTCTTCTTAGGAAATATTGAATGTACATCACAATGTAATATGGATAAAGATATATATAAACACTGCAAATCAATATGAAGTGAGACCTGTACTGAACAGACAGTACAAATTACTTCTGCACAAATATACATAAAATGCATAGAACATCATGATACCGATTTTAGGTGCTGCATGCATATCTAATTCCATTTAGCATTTTAAGTTTTAAACTGCCCAGTCAAACCTAGAAAATTTGTCAATTTGTTGCTGAAGTAAATTCCATTTCCATGAGGTGTTATTTCATGTATACAAGGACAACCTGTGAACCCGTAGAGCTCTACAAAACATGCTCTCCATTTCCATTAATGTCAGATTGGTTTAAAATAACAGGCTTCTCAACACTTTCAGGAGAAATATTTGGAACTGTCTTCCTTTTCTGATGATTATCAAGGACAGGTTCTTACTCGAAAGATGACGATTCAGCGCTTTGATCAGCTGCAGGAGACAACTTGGGCTTTTTCGTGCACACATCCAGAGAATGTTGCCGTGTTGGTGGAGGAATATCTTCACGTTCAGACAGATATCTGATGGTTTGGTATATACACATCAAGAGGTCTGGAAGGTATACAGCTCTGATCAGTCCTTGCTGCTACCTGTGGCATTTCTGTTTCTTCAACAGAAGAGCCATTTCCTTTCTGCCTTCCTCGCTGAGCCGTAAAGTGACTGCCTTGAGAACTCTGATTGTTCTGTACATACCCATCAACAGGTTTGATAGGTCTCGCGCTCTGATCTGCCCCTGGTGCTACATGATGCATTTTGATGACTACGTCTGGTGAGCCACTTCCTTTCTGCACCCCTTGCTGTGCTGCAGATGGACTTTCTTGCAGGACAGAAGATCTTTGTATTGGGACAGGTACCTGATCATTGGGTACATATCCATTGATCATTATGGAAGGTATATTCTTCTGATTAGTCTCAGGTGCTACCTGTGGCATTTTGATGACTACGTCAGGTGATTCACTTCCTTTCTGCGCCTGTTGCTGCTCCGGAGGAGGACTGTCTTGCAGGACAGAAGGAACTTGTATGGGGACAGGTACTTGATCATTAGGTATATACCCACCAACAGGTTTGGTTGGTGTAGTGCGAAGACCAGCTACAGGTAATGACCGAGGCATTTTGATGTCTACGTCAGAAGAGCCACTTCCTTTTTGGATTCCTTGCTCAGTTGGCGCAGAACTGACTTGAAGGTTACAGGAACTATGTACTGGGACGGGCATCTGGCTATTGGGTACATACCCAGTATTGTTTTGTGATAAGATGGGATGGCCTGCAGCAACAGGATTGGGCTTCTGAGAGGATTCAGCAGGGCTTTGAGAGGGTGTGACAGATGGCTGGAGATGGATCGGTGGGAATTGATCTGATGTAACATAGCCACTGGTACCTACTGGTTGGGAACCCGGATGGTTTGATAAGGCCGGTCTCTCAGTGGTTGTGTTGGTGCCACTGCTGTTCCCATTACCAGGACCGGGAGAAGCGGAGGCTGGAAGAGAACGGCGTGGACTCTCTTCAATAGTTGACAGGTTGTCAGGATGAGCATGTACTAATGGGGAAGTCTGCCCTGGAGAAGAATTGTTAGGAGACGTTGCTCCAGTCATGCTTGCAATAAAAGAAAAATAGGCTAAATTATTCACTCCTGGGGATAAAGGTTGGCTTGTGTCATCACCAGTACCTTTAGAACTGATTGGTTGATCACCGTGTTTCATATTCTCCCCACTTGCTGTGTTACTTGGTGATTGATCAACCTCATCAGGAACCTCAGTAGAATCAGAGTCGCAGGGATCACTGGCAACAAGATGGGCATAGTGGATGGATCTGTCAGCACTGTTGGGTGACATCGAGTCCAGATCTGTTTCTCTCGTATCTGGGGCCATTGCCAGCTCTGAATCCGGGCTGAAGCTTCCACTTCTATCTTTCATCAAAAGAAGCGGAATCTTCTCAACTGGACTCGCACCTATGTAGGATCCGATACCAGAAGTGGAGCTGCTTGACCTCTGGATGCCCTTATCTTCTGTCTGTGACTCCCTCGACAGGCTGCCTTATAGAAGCCGCTGCTGTTTTTCTCTCAAGACGACAGGAAGCTCATCAAATACCTCGCGCTCTACATGGCTTGGTTGAATGTTACGCTTGTCAATCTACCAAAAAGAAAATGCAAATATTATTTGAGCAATCATTCCAATGACATTTAAACTAGACATGTTTGTACATATGTATAGTGATATGATTGCCTGGCACAAAAGGAATTTATATATTTCTTCAAACATCTGTGACAAATTTTTTCAGTTTAAAACGAGAATAAATGATAGATATATAAATGAACAAACAAATACAATAAACAACATTACTGTAGATTATACACTCTCAACTCATCCCATAAAAGAAACAGGGTATACGAGGTTTTGAATTGTTCCTCAGAATTCCAACGGCTTGGAGAGCTGTTATCAAGAGGGTGACCAGAGGAATAAGCAAAGAAACAAACATACTCGCCCCACGAAAGACCAGTTCGGCGAGAAGTATTGAGTTGTTCTTTAGTTTCTGAAATCCAAAGGCTATGAGAGCTGTTATCAAGAGGGTGACCAGAGGAATAAGCAAAGAAACAAACATACTCGCCCCACGAAAGACCGGTTCGGCGAGAAGTATTGAGTTGTTCTTTAGTTTCTGAAATCCAAAGGCTATGAGAGCTGTTATCAAGAGGGTGACCAGAGGAATAAGCAAAGAAACAAACATACTCGCCCCACGAAAGACCGGTTCGGCGAGAAGTATTGAGTTGTTCTTTAGTTTCTGAAATCCAAAGGCTATGAGAGCTGTTATCAAGAGGGTGACCAGAGGAATAAGCAAAGAAACAAACATACTCGCCCCACGAAAGACTGGTTCGGCGAGAAGTATTGAGTTGTTCTTTAGTTTCTGAAATCCAAAGGCTATGAGAGCTGTTATCAAGAGGGTGACCAGAGGAATAAGCAAAGAAACAAACATACTCGCCCCACGAAAGACCGGTTCGGCGAGAAGTATTGAGTTGTTCTTTAGTTTCTGAAATCCAAAGGCTATGAGAGCTGTTATCAAGAGGGTGACCAGAGGAATAAGCAAAGAAACAAACATACTCGCCCCACGAAAGACTGGTTCGGCGAGAAGTATTGAGTTGTTCTTTAGTTTCTGAAATCCAAAGGCTATGAGAGCTGTTATCAAGAGGGTGGCCAGAGGAATAAGCAAAGAAACAAACATACTCGCCCCACGAAAGACTGGTTCGGCGAGAAGTATTGAGTTGTTCTTTAGTTTCTGAAATCCAAAGGCTATGAGAGCTGTTATCAAGAGGGTGGCCAGAGGAATAAGCAAAGAAACAAACATACTCGCCCCACGAAAGACTGGTTCGGCGAGAAGTATTGAGTTGTTCTTTAGTTTCTGAAATCCAAAGGCTATGAGAGCTGTTATCGAGAGGGTGGCCAGAGGAACAAACACACAAAACAAACATACTCACCCCATGAAAGACGAGTTCTGCAAGAGGTATTGAGTTGTTCTTCAGTCTCTGAATTCCAAAGGCAGCAAGAGCTATCACCAAGATGACCGCTAGAGGTACAAACAAACCTGACAAGATGGCAGCTGCAAGAATGGGAATACAACAAAAATACAAGGAAATAGATTTATTAAGAAACATAAGAGTAGCAAATATCATAAATGACATAACCCATATACCACTAGAGTAGATCTATAAAAACTAAACAGAACTTATCTTATGCATAAAATGACTCTACTCCACAAAATAATAAACCTAGAAAGCTAATATCTAGTCTCAATGTTCATAATCACATTCCTTAGAATTCTACTTGAAAAAAATTGTATAATGAATTTTTTTAAAGGCATGCTTATGCGGAAATTGGTTGATTTCAGCCCATAAAGTGAAAGCATGTATTTATGAATATTCACTGATTTATATAGGGATCTCGGACCATTTTGGGATTGAAATTATTTTTTTTCATATGGGCGTGGCTTCCAAACTAAATGCACAGGCACTTCATATTTGATGCCTCTTCCCTTTGCATATACAGTCAACCTCGCATAACTCGACTTTGCACAAGTCAAAAACTTGCCCAAGTCGAAGTAAGGAAAAATTCCCGATTTTCTCTTTACTTATCTCTTTAAAATAATCTTCAATTAAGTAGAATTTTACAAGTCGAATTTCGCACATGTCAATTCTAATTTTCAGTCCGCATTGGCCTGAATACATGTTATATTCGTCACATAAGTCGAATTGTTTTTTCCCCTCATTAAAAAAATATCGCACACGGGCGCTTGTCACGCGACCTAGCCTCATCTGTGACATGAGCATATCCCAGATGCATGAAGCAAGGGCAAAAGACATGGTTGAATGTGTGTGTGTAGTGCAGGTGTATTCGCAATGAGTGAGACACGTACGTGCGCTCTTGACACGTGGTAATGTTTAGATTTGAATTTATTTTTCCACTTTCATTTACAATAACAAATCATATACAATAATACATATCAATCAAGAAATAGTTACACAAAATAAAAAAATTAATAAGAATTTGTCAAAAAAAAAGATAACAAAAGTGGGGGAAGGGCGGCAAATCAACACACACAGTGCATTTGGTTCACATCAAACACGCCCACATCATCGAGTTGGTTGGTTGGGTTCTAGAATATGATTGGCAGGGTGGGCGTGTGTTAATAGGCCATCACCACGCTTTCCACGAGATAAGAAGTTTTCCTTTTCCCCCGGCCCTAATCACATCGCTTCTTTGCACTTGTGCGAAAATATGTGCCCCGCGCCCACTTTTTGTCATCAATCAAATTTAGCACGCCGTGTGCAGTGCATACATGTACATAANATACAGTCAACCTCGCATAACTCGACTTTGCACAAGTCAAAAACTTGCCCAAGTCGAAGTAAGGAAAAAGTCCCGATTTTCTCTTTACTTATCTCTTTAAAATAATCTTCAATTAAGTCAAATTTTACAAGTCTAATTTCGCACATGTCGATTCTAATTTTCAGTCCGCATTGGCCTGAATACATGTTATATTCATCACATGAGTCGAATTGTTTTTTTCCCTCATTAAAAAAATATCGCACGCGAGCGCTTGTCACGCGACCTAGCCTCATCTGTGACATGAGCATATCCCAGATGCATGAAGCAAGGGGAAAAGACATGGTTGAATGTGTGTGTGTAGTGCAGGTGTATTCGCAATGAGTGAGACACGTACGTGCGCTCTTGACACATGGTAATGTTTTGATTTGATTTGATTTGAATTTATTTTTCCACTTTCGTTTACAATAACAAATCATATATGACGATAATACATATCAATCAAGAAATAGTTACACAAAATCGAAAAATTAATAAGAATTTGTCCAAAAAAAAGATAACAAAAGTGGGGGAAGGGCGGCAAATCAACACACACAGACTGGCATTTAGTTCACATCAAACACGCCCACATCATCGAGTTGGTTGGTTGGGTTCTAGAATATGATTGGCAGGGTGGGCGTGTGTTAATAGGCCATCACCGCGCTTTCCACGAGATAAGAAGTTTTCCTTTTCCCCCGGCCCTAATCACACCCCTTCTTCGCACTTGTGCGAAAATACGTGCGCCGCGCCCACTTCTTGTCATCAATCAAATTTAGCACGCCGTGTGAAGTGCATACATGTACATAAAAATGCAGTGCAGGTTGCAGCCAGCCTCATTTACCGCTCCCACCTAGGCCTCGATTCTTCATGCAATGAAGAACAAGATCAAGAAGTCGCCCGTAATATAATATGATGGAAATTGTTACACGCATTATTTTCTGTCATTTGAGTTTCAAATATAATTGTTATTTTTCTGTATTCTTTTTGGTACAAAAGCAACTCAAAATCAGTTCCCAATGTTTCTGCTCAGATCTTTCTTACAGTTTCTCGAAAAAACTGCACACACGCATGATGATGGTGAAATGAGATTGATGATGATGAAAATGATGATGATGGTGATGGTGGTGGTGATTATGATAAATGGGACAAATCCATCTCATATAGTTTGCTCATTGCGATATCAACTGATCAAAGAATAAAGTAGTTTGGATTTTACCTAAATGAGATAATCAATCATCAATGTGTAATTCATCGACACACTCTTCCCCAATCGTTGACTTGACGATCCAGGAAGAAGACAAATTAAAATTTACAAATTGGAGCACAAATAAATTGATTGTATCACTCTTGGCAAATGTATTTACAATCGCAAATGCAGACATAAAAAGACATACACGTACATGTATAATAATGTACAGTATTATCAATATCAACTATAAGTAAAAAAAAAAAAAAATTGACTTCCACGAATGTCGAATTTTATGTAAGTCAAAGTTTTTTCTTCGGTCCCGATAGATTCGACTTAGGCGAGGTTGACTGTACATGTATTTCATACGAAACCTAGTCTTTTGGGGGTTACTAAGGAATACAACCTACATGTATATAGCAGCAATCCATTTCATCCAACTTCTTAGTCTTCCATTTTAATAAATCCTAAAGAAATAGGCATAACTATGAAATAGGAATATCTTGTGGAGGCGTTGTGGAGGCGTTGTGATATAGTGGTCTTGACTCTCGCCTTTCAACCAGAGGGTCGCAGGTTTGAATCTTACCCATGGCGTTAATTTCCTTCAGCAAGAAATTTATCCAAGAAATTTATCCAAATTGTGCTGCTCTCAACCAAGGTGAGGTGAATGGGTACCTGGCAGGAATATTTATTCCTTGAACTACCAAGTGCGCTGGTGGCTGCTGGGCTAAAGCCAGGATAATAATAACGCAAAGCGCTTTGAGCACTCAGCAGAGTGGATACCCGCGTTTTATAAATTGCATCTATTATTCTCTCCGCATCTCTCCGCAATACCAAATCACTCAACCTTTTCAAGAATCACCTCACAACCCCTCTTTATAATTCCTTATGTAGCATAATTTTAGCCTTTCTAAGCAGCACTTTGTATCCTCTGGAAGGTTTATCCCCATCTCGTCCAATGCCATCTCGTCCAATGACCGTTTCGTCCAAACGCGCTTGGTCTAGCATTAGGTCGTCCAATTACCGTTTTGTCCAATATTCATTTCGTCCAACAGCCGCTTTGTCCAATAACCAGTTAGTCCAATATCCTGTTCGTCCAATAGCCATTTTGTCCATGAACATTTGGTCTAATAATCAATTCGTCCAATAGCTATTTGGTCTAACATCACTTCGTCCAATCATCAGTTTGTCCAATATCACCTAGTCCATTAACCATTTGGGCTAATCCTAGTGGGTCTAATAGTTAATTGGTCTAATTTCCATATGGTCTAACTACTATTTGGTCCATTATCCATTTGGTCTATAACATCATTTCATATATTTTATAGTTGGCCTAATACTTGCCCGGTCTAATAGTCAGTCTGTCTAATAACCATTCAGTCTAATACACACTTGGTCCAATTACTATGGTGTCTAATCCGTATGTTATTCATGTTTATTTGAACAACATTGTTTGGGTACGTAAATTTACCGTAATAATTAATTTCCCGGCAAGCCAAAATTAACATTTTTCTTTCTTTCTTTCTTTTTTTTGGGGGAGGCGTTTTTTTTTTTTTTGCATTTGTTTCATTTTTTCCCTTTTTCTTTCTTTTTCCCCCCTTCCCCCCCCCCC
>BQKZ01000033.1:207644-226353 GCA_036244855.1 Temnopleurus reevesii
AAGTGGGCCGGGCTCGGCCCCGGCCGAGTCTTGCAGTGTAAAAGGGTGAACCGTGAGGGGCTGCAAATACCACCCACTGTGTTTGGCCGGGGCTCGGCCCGGGCTCAGCCCGGGCCGAGCCTCCCCTCTCGTGATGTAAAAGGGGTCCTAGTTGATCAGCTTGATAGAGAGTGATCTGATAGAGGGTGTTGCTCAAAGGTTGCAATTGATCGTAAGTTGCAGTTGATCGGTATGCGCCAATCAAAATCATTGTTTCATGCATGTCTTTTTAAATGCACGCACCATGCGCGAATGAAAATGGGCGTTACAATGTGCAAAGTTGCGGTTGATTTGCAGTTGATTTTGAGCAACACCCCATTAGACTTACACTGTGCTCTGATGACACTTAAAGGGGAACCAACCCCTGGAATTATCGTGCTCTCATTGAATGTAGACAAATCAGATTAACAAACTGAAAATTTGAGCAAATTCGGACAACCCGTTCAAAACGACAAAAGTCATGAATTTTCAAATTCACAGAGATTTGATATCACTGCCGCTCCTGGGGATCCGTGCGATTGGCAGTATCGATGAAATCTGTGACGTCATGTCGGACAATTCCTCATTCAATTTGTACATAGACTTGATAAAAAATGAATTTATGTAAGATTTAGAGTAAGGTTGCAAGATGATTCTTCTCAAAATACATGCAGAATCAATAAAGAAATGCTATACCCAAACAAAATATTGGAATTTGTGTGCCTTTTCCGGAAAAAACGGGAGAAAATGTGAAGTTTTGTATATAGAGTGAATGAGGGGTTGTGCGATATGACTTCACAGATTCCGTTCACTTTGCCGATCGCTTGGATCCTTATGAGTGGTAGTATCTTTGCATCTCTGTGATTTTGAAAATTCATAACTTTTGAACGGGTTGTCCAATTTTGCTCAAATATTCACAGTTTGTTCATCTGATTCTTCTTCATCCAATGAGAGATGATAATTCCAGGGTTTGGTTCCCCTTTAAGCTCCTCAGTCTATCATAATATAGGGAAGTGGTCTCTGACTGCAGACTTTAAATTTATAGACGTAAATTGCAGAAAACACAAGCTGGGAGTTGGAGTGTCTGTACTGTATGCACGTCAAGTATTGGTACATTGTAATGCTTAAAAAATAAAAAAAAAAAAAAAAAAACTGCGCTATGAGTATCACTGCCCAGAGAGGAGTAATGAAAGATGGATGTTGTGGAAGCGTCTTGGTATAGTGGTTCTCACTCTCGCCTTTCGTGCAGAAGTCCGTGGTTTGAGTCCCATCCGTGGTTTGAGTCCCATCCGTGGTTTTAATTTCCTTCAGCAAGAAATTTATCCACACTGTGCTGCACTCAACCCAGGTAAGGTGAATGGGTACCTGGTAGGAATGTGTTCCTTGAAATGCATAAGCGCCTCACAAGCTGCTATTGCTAAAGCCAGGGTAATAATGCTTCATTAATTGTAGAGCGCTTAGAGACCTTTATCAGAGGTATTTAGCGCTATATAAGAACTGCATATTATCATTCATTTGAATTGATTGTTCTAGATTATTTAAAATCTACATATTTATCAGGAGGTACGGTTAGAGTATAATGAATCCCTAACAAGTTTAAACCATTAATGTAATCGATGCAAAAGCAGTATTCTGCCTTCATAGAAATAGAATGCCTTTGATCTTTGTTGGAAAATCTGATACATTGTCAGATTACAGAGGAGAAACTTTGTTTGTATACATGGGTATGAACCATGACTCTCCTAACAATAAATCATATCAGAGCATTTGGAGCCATATTAGAACCCTAAAGGATACGCTGCCCTATTACAGTGTACAGTACGTTTGCCTAATAATGTCTGAGCCGATGTAGTGTATGTCTACGACAGTATCTTTCAGGCAGAATGCGTTCTTGTGCATGCACGTGCTGCGATCTGTTAAACCCAGTATTCCAAGCATGTTTGTTGCAATTTATCATCTCACAAATCATAGGTCCTGCTGTTATTATGTTCAAGCCTCACATAAGTTTTTAATATGATTGTGTAATGAAAAATTCATAAGTTCTGATATTTTACCGTATCTGATGCCACGTTGGAGATTGTATGTGCCTTATAGGCAATACAAAATTATGTGGTTGCCCTCCAATACCATTTCTTTAAAATAGCTTTGGTCAGTCAAACATTTTTTTTTCCGAGCATATTTATTAATTCAACTTTTTCATGAGTAAAATGAGACATAGAATGGAGTAAAAAGCAAAAGAATTTCTTTTTTATCACAATTAATTCACCCTATTTATGAGTAAAATAATACATTTTCAGTTAACTTACAAATTAAAATATCGAACAAAACATGAATAGTCACTTTGATATGCTTTAGGGTGTTTGATTGTTCTAGGTCATAGTTTCTTCATGTAGTCTGATCCAAAAATAAAACAAAGTAGACATTTAATTTGTCATGTAGACGAATTAGGTGATCTGTCCTTAATGTTGGTGTTTAAAATGATAGATATGATGAAGGAAAAAAAAATAGAGATGAAAAAAAATGTGTCACAGCTGGTACACGAACTCACGACCTTCATATTAAGAAAACTATGATTTTCCCCATTGATTAATACACGCAGGAGTTTCTCCATAGGATATTACACGCAGATCAGGACTGGGATTCTCGTGTCATACATTGTGCAGAAAATTTCGATATGATCCTGACGTCTTATTAAAAAATAAAAGGCACACTTACGATGGGGAATATTCTCAGCTATACAACATACTAAAAGCTGGGCGAAAATTGACCAAGAATAAAGGGGCTGCTGCTCTTAAAGGGAAAGAAGGTAGAATCCGGAAATTACCAAGATTCGTTTCTCATTGACTTTGTGTGTAAAACAGCGGAAAATGACATGCCTATATATATCGTAAAAATACACCATGTTACCGTTGCCACAATGAAAAACAGTGACTACTGATTCTGTAGACAATTGTCTCAGCTACAACATATCGAAAACTGGGAGCAAAATAATCAATATTGACAGAGTTATTGACTAATTTGCATACAAATTATGATGCCATTTTGAAAAAAACGAAATTTTGAGTTTAGGCGCCATTTTGATGACGTAATAACGTTTTTGAAAGGTAAATGTCACATTAAATTATATCTACAACTCATACTAAGCAGGTTCATGAAAAGAAAATTAGGGGTGAACGAACTATTTTTAGAGCTACAATGATTTTAGTATAGTCATGTTTTTGCCCATATTTGGCCTATGAAGAAGGAATACGCGTGCGTGCGCGGGAAACTTTGTCGGGCTGTAATTTCCTTAATAGTGGTCGTAGAAAGTTGAGAATTTTATGCTCTATCAAAATATACCACGGAATTTGGCTATGAAGCAGCATCGTGGTAAAACGCGCGATGACGCGCGCGCAAATTTTTGAAATGCTAGAAATTACCTGAGACGCATGGAGACTTGATTGTAGATGATTTAGAGCATTTTGAGATTTTGACGCCTGCGTAATGAGCGTTACATGAGCTCTGACGATGGCCTTTGGGAGAGATTTATGTGAAGTTTATGTTATGTAAATTTTGTTACTTTTTGACTGTTATTGGTGAAGTTATTGTTATTACTGTGAATTTACAAAATGGCGGGTAGATGACATCATCATTGACCATTGGCGTACACAAGGTGAGACGCACAATTCCTCGATAGACCCGATCAATGACTGAAATGTCATTGGTTATGAGCTTGTCATTTTTGAGATATCGTTGACCAAACTTTTGGGAATAAAAAGAATGAAGAATAATAAGAAAATTCGTAAAAACATTTAGGTGATCTGTCGATATGACAGATCACCTAATTAATTGAACATAAACTTTTCCAAACGAGTTGCGATACAATTTTTCATTATTCTTGTGCATCCAAACAATTTTCTTTGTTGCCTTACATAGGGATTTAAAAAGGAATTCTAAAGGAGTTCTGTTATGGTACTGCAATTCACCTGATACAAAAATGGTATCAAATGCGAGAGAACCGCAATTTCAGAAATCTTAGCCGCACATAGACTGTAGAGAGGGCTAATTTCAATGAGAGTTAGAAGGAAGCATGTCTTCTTGCAAAAAGCATTGATTGGGATTTAGGAATGATGTTTGAAAACCCACAAAATCATTTGACACTTCTCTTTATTTCCTCTACTACTTACATGTAAATAGGTAACAATATCTCTTTATGCTACCAGTAAAATATCTATTGACAGATGATTTCTTCTCCATTTCTCACCCGTAGGTAATCCTACCAATTGTATTACGAATCATCTTTACTGATCATGATCGAGAAGTTACAGCGAAAACCGGGTAAGTGAAATTGAAGTATATAACAAAAATATAGGCCTAATGTTCGAGCCAATTGCAGGGTAGGTATATATTTGCACAACAAAAATAAATACAGGTATATCAAAGACAAAAGAATTAGAAGATAACATGCCAAAACAGAATTTTAGCGTGTGTTAGGAATATTTGTAAAATGTTTTCTATAGCAGACAGTTTTTTTAGATTCATGCATTAGAATATATTTATTGGAACCACTTTTAAAGAAAAATGGTAATTTTATAAACAGTTTTGAGAGGAAAATGAAGCAAAATAACAAGATATTCAAGCAAATCTACCCCCAATTTCGTACACAATTATATTAATGCATGTAAAGTAATTTGTGAATATATCTGCTCTTTTCACATCAATCTCAGAATGCTCCCTGAACTTTACTGATCTATACCTTTAAGTTAGGATCCCACTAAAAAAATGAAAAGAAATCAGTACATGTACATGTACATGTACATTTAGTTTACAATAGATCATATATTTTACAGAATTTGAACTTTTCGAAGGTAGAACTCTATTATATAATGATGTTTTTTGTGAAAGCCTACAAATATTTATGAACTTCTTCATTTAATATCGTTTGGATATATCGATATAACATTTCTTTTAATGATTCCAGAAAGCACTAATTTCAGTTTGAATAAGAAACCATTATTTTTAGCTGAATTCATGGTAACCGTTGAGATATATTTTGTTTCTTCACATACAGGAACGTATTGAATGTCAAATCCATTAAAGTATAATATTCTTTATGAAAAATGAAAGGGAAGTTTGAAATTACAGTATACCCTGTACTTTCCTTTGTAAGAAAATGGAAGTTTCCTATACAAGGAAATAAATTTGATTGTTTTCATGCTTTTCTCGTTCTTGCTACAGCTGCATAAAAAAAAACCATTTCCACGAAATTCCTTTGTTTAACCAGCATATATGCAATCTGATTGGGCCGGTTGAAAGAAGAAAATAAGTCGTTTTCAAAAGCTAGTTTTTAAATAACTCGGAAACAACTTGCATTTTATCCCTCCTCTTTTGTTTCATCAACCATATGATTTCTAAGAATCTGCCCACATTCACTAACACAAAGGTATACAACCTTTATAGCTTAGTATATCATTATAAATTAAGTAGACATTAACAAACAAAGGAGCTTTAACCATTACTTTATAAAGGACTGAACCATGAATATGAATCAAATTCTGGTTAGTAGTGCACCCATGATGTCATCAAATGGGCCACATGTCTGAAAATTTTCACATACCTCATTTTTTTAATCTTCAAAAATTCATACCTTTTTTTCATATTTGTCCGATTTTCTTCAACCTTTTTTGTTCTGCTCACCTATTTTTTCTGCTCCTGTTAAAAATTATTATTTTTGGTAGACTCTTCTTTTAAAGTTATAGNTCTACTTTTCTGGAAAAAGAGGAAAATGTGAAATTCTGTCTACAAAGTGAATGGAGAGTTCTCCATGTTGGCAGCCATTTTGTTACTGTACGGTGCCAATTTGAGGAGCCCATAAGGGGTTTAAATCAAAACTTTGAAAATTCATAACTTTTGAATGGATAGTCGGATTTTGCTCAAATTTTCACAGTTTGTGTCCACTGTATTTTTCTTCATCAACTGAGCGCACTCAAATGTCTGGGTGAAGTTCCCCTTTAAAGTTAGCTGTCTGCGAACAAAGAGTTGTGTTGAATTGTGTTGCTTCAGGGGCCCTATGTGACCAACTTTTTATGCAATAGGGCCAGTAGGTATTTTGTAAAATGGAGTATAAGATGGTGAACTCTGATTGATAGTACTTTAATTGTTTGACCCTAGTTGATCCAACTTTATCAGCTTGATAGAGAGTGATCTAGAGGGTGTTGCTCAAAGGTTGCAATTGATCGTAAGTTGCAGTTGATCGGTATGCGCCAATCAAAAACGTTGTTTCATGCGTGTCTTTTTAAATGCGCGCACCATGCGCGAATGAAAATGGGCGTTACAATGTGCAAAGTTGCGGTTGATTTGCAGTTGATTTTGAGCAACACCCCATTAGACTTACATGTATAAACACTGTGCTCTGATGACACTTAATAGGGAACCAACCCCTGGAATTATCGTGCTCTCATTGAATGTAGACAAATCAGATTAACAAACTGAAAATTTGAGCAAAATCGGACAACCCGTTCAAAAGTCATGAATTTTCAAATTCACAGAGATTTGATACCACTGCCGCTCCTGGGGATCCGTGCGATTGGCAATATCGATGAAATCTCCGACGTCATGTCGGACTATTCCTCATTCACTTTGTACATAGAATTTATAAAAAATGGATTTATGTAAGATTTAGAGTAAGATTGCAATAAGATGATTCTTCTCAAAATACATGCAGAATCAATAAAGAAATGCTGTACCCAAACAAAATATTGGAATTTTTGTGCCTTTTCCGGAAAAAAAGGGAGAAAATGTGAAGTTTTGTATATAGAGTGAATGAGGGGTTGTGCAATATGACTTCACAGATTACGTTGACTTTGCCGATCGCTTGGATCCTTATGAGTGGTAGTATCTTTGCATCTCTGTGATTTTGAAAATTCATAACTTATCAGGTTGTCCAATTTTGCTCAAATTTTCACAGTTTGTTCATCTGATTCTTCTTCATCCAATGAGAGATGATAATTCCAGGGTTTGGTTCCCCTTTAAGCTCCTCAGTCTATCATAATATCGTGAAGTGGTCTCCGACTGCAGACTTTAAATTTATAGACGTAAATTGCAGAAAACACAAGCTGGGAGTTGGAGTGTCTGTACTGTATGCACGTCAAGTATTGGTACATTGTAATGCTTAATGTATTGTGTGATCTACAGTGTGACTGCGCTATGAGTATCACTGCCCAGAGAGGAGTAATGAAAGATGGATGTTGTGGAAGCGTCTTGGTATAGTGGTTCTCACTCTCGCCTTTCGTGCAGAAGTCCGTGGTTTGAGTCCCACCCGTGGTTTTAATTTCCTTCAGCAAGAAATTTTTCCACACTGTGCTGCACTCAACCCAGGTGAGGTCAATGGGTACCTGGTAGGAATATGTTCCTTGAAATGCATAAGCGCCTCACAAGCTGCTATTGCTAAAGCCAGGGTAATAATGCTTCATTAATTGTAGAGCGCTTAGAGACCTTTATCAGAGGTATTTAGCGCTATATAACTGCATATTATCATTCATTTGAATTGATTGTTCTAGATTATTTAAAATCTACATATTTATCAGGAGGTACGGTTAGAGTATAATGAATCCCTAACAAGTTTAAACCATTAATGTAATCGATGCAAAAGCAGTATTCTGCCTTCATAGAAATAGAATGCCTTTGATCTTTGTTGGAAAATCTGATACATTGTCAGATTACAGAGGAGAAACTTTGTTTGTATACATGGGTATGAACCATGACTCTCCTAACAATAAATCATATCAGAGCATTTGGAGCCATATTCGAACCCTAAAGGATACGCTGCCCTATTACAGTGTACAGTACGTTTGCCTAATAATGTCTGAGCCGATGTAGTGTATGTCTACGACATAATGTATCTTTCAGGCAGTATGCGTTCTTGTGGATGCACGTGCTGCGATCTGTTAAACCCAGTATTCCAAGCATGTTTGTTGCAATTTATCATCTCACAAATCATAGGTCCTGCTGTTATTATGTTCAAGCCTCACATAAGTTTTTAATATGATTGTGTAATGAAAAATTCATAAGTTCTGATATTTTACCGTATCTGATGCCACGTTGGAGATTGTATGTGCCTTATAGGCAATACAAAATTATGTGGTTGCCCTCCAATACCATTTCTTTAAAATAGCTTTGGTCAGTCAAACAATTTTTTTTCCAAGCATTATTAATTCAACTTTTTCATGAGTAAAATGAGACATAGAATGGAGTAAAAAGCAAAAGAATTTCTTTTTTATCACAATTAATTCACCCTATTTATGAGTAAAATAATACGTTTTCAGTTAACTTACAAATTAAAATATCGAACAAAACATGAAGAGTCACTTTGATAATATGCTTTAGGGTGTTTGATTGTTCTAGGTCATAGTTTCTTCATGTAGTCTGATCCAAAAATAAAACAAAGTAGACATTTAATTTGTCATGTAGACGAATTAGGTGATCTGTCCTTAATGTTGGTGTTTAAAATGATAGATATGATGAAGGAAAAAAAAATAGAGATGAAAAAAAATGTGTCACAGCTGGTACACGAACTCACGACCTTCATATTAAGAAAACTTCGATTTTCCCCATTGATTAATACACGCAGGAGTTTCTCCATAGGATATTACACGCAGATCAGGACTGGGATTCTCGTGTCGTACATGGTGCAGAAAATTTCGATATGATCCCGACGTCTGATTAAAAAACAAATGGCACACTTACGATAGGGAATATTCTCAGCTACAACATACTAAAAGCTGGGCGAAAATCGACCAAGAATAAAGGGGCTGCTGCTCTTAAAGGGAAACAAGGTAGAATCCGGAAATTACCAAGATTCGTTTCTCATAGACTTTGTGTGTAAAACAGCGGAAACTGACATGCCTATATATATCGTAAAAATACACCATGTTACCGTTGCCAAAATGAAAAACCGTGACTACTGATTCTGTAGACAATTGTCTCAGCTACAACATATCGAAAACTGGGAGCAAAATAATCAATATTGACAGAGTTATTGACTAATTTGCATTAAAATTATGACGCCATTTTGAAAAAAATGAAATTTTGAGTTTAGGCGCCATTTTGATGACGTAATAACGTTTTTGAAAGGTAAATGTCACATTAAATTATATCTACAACTCATACTAAGCAGGTTCATGAAAAGAAAATTAGGGGTTAACGAACTATTTTTAGAGCTACAATGATTTTAGTATAGTCATGTTTTTGCCCATATTTGGCCTATGAAGAAGGAATACGCGGGCGTGCGCGGGAAACTTTGTCGGGCTGTAATTTCCTTAATAATGGTCGTAGAATTTGAGAATTAAATGCTCTATCAAAATATACAACAGAATTTGGCTATTTGAAGCAGCATCGTGGTAAAACGCGCGATGACGCGTGCGCAAATTTTTGAAATGCTAGAAATGACCTGAGACGCATGGAGACTTGATTGTAGATGATTTAGAGCATTTTGAGATTTTGACGCCCGCGTAATGAGCGTTATATGAGCTCTGACGATGGCCTTTGGGAGAGATTTATGTGAAGTTTATGTTATGTAAATTTTGTTACTTTTTTACTGTTATTGGTGATGACGTTTTCATTGACCATTGGCGTAGACAAGGTGAGACGCACGATTCCTCGATAGACCCGATCGATGACTGAATTGTCATTGGTTATGAGCTTGTCATTTTTGGGATATCGTTGACCAAACTTTTGGGAATAAAAAGAATAAAGAATAATAAGAAAATTCGTAGAAACATAATAGGTGATCTGTCGATATGACAGATCACCTAATTAATTGAACATAAACTTTTCCAAACGAGTTGCGATACAATTTTTCATTATTCTTGTGCATCCAAACAATTTTCTTTGTTGCCTTACATAGGGATTTAAAAAGGAATTCTAAAGGAGTTCTGTTATGGTACTGCAATTCACCTGATACAAAAATGGTATCAAATGCGAGAGAACCGCAATTTCAGAAATCTTAGCCGCACATAGACTGTAGAGAGGGTTAATTTCAATGAGAGTTAAAAGGAAGCATGTCTTCTTGCAAAAAGCATTGATTGGGATTTAGGAATGATGTTTGAAAACCCACAAAATCATTTGACACTTCTCTTTATTTCCTCTACTACTTACATGTAAATAGGTAACAATATCTCTTTATGCTACCAGTAAAATATCTATTGACAGATGATTTCTTCTCCATTTCTCACCCGTAGGTAATCCTACCAATTGTATTACGAATCATCTTTACTGATCATGATCGAGAAGTTACAGCGAAAACCGGGTAAGTGAAATTGAAGTATATAACAAAAATATAGGCCTACTGTTCGAGCCAATTGCAGGGTAGGTATATATTTGCACAACAAAAATAAATACAGGTATATCAAAGACAAAAGAATTAGTAGATAACATGCCAAAACAGAATTTTAGCGTGTGTTAGGAATATTTGTAAAATGTTTTTTTATAGCAGACAGTTTTTTTAGATTCATGCATTAGAATATATTTATTGGAACCACTTTTAAAGAAAAATGGTCATTTTATAAACAGTTTTGAGAGGAAAATGAAGCAAAATAACAAGATATTCAAGCAAATCTACCCCCAATTTCGTACACAATTATATTAATGCATGTAAAGTAATTTGTGAATATATCTGCTCTTTTCACATCAATCTCAGAATGCTACCTGAACTTTACTGATCTATACCTTTAAGTTAGGATCACACTAAAAAAATGAATAGAAATCAGTACATCATGTACATTTAGTTTACACTAGATCATATATTTTACAGAATTTGAACTTTTCGAAGGTAGAACTCTATTATATTATGATGTTTTTTGTGAAAGCCTACAAATATTTATGAACTTCTTCATTTAATATCGTTTGGATATATCGATATAACATTTCTTTTAATGATTCCAGAAAGCACTAATTTCAGTTTGAATAAGAAACCATTATTTTTAGCTGAATTCATGGTAACCGTTGAGATATATTTTGTTTCTTCACATACAGGAACGTATTGAATGTCAAATCCATTAAAGTATAATATTCTTTATGAAAAATGAAAGGGAAGTTTGAAATTACAGTATACCCTGTACTTTCCTTTGTAAGAAAATGGCAGTTTCCTATACAAGGAAATAAATTCGATCGTTTTCATGCTTTTCTCGTTCTTGCTACAGCTGCATAAAAAAAAACCATTTCCACGAAATTCCTTTGTTTAACCAGCATATATGCAATCTGATTGGGCCGGTTGAAAGAAGAAAATAAGTCGTTTTCAAAAGCTAGTTTTTAAATAACTCGGAAACAACTTGCATTTTATCCCTCCTCTTTTGTTTCATCAACCATATGATTTCTAAGAATCTGCCCACATTCACTAACACAAAGGTATACAACCTTTATAGCTTAGTATATCATTATAAATTAAGTAGACATTAACAAACAAAGGAGCTTTAACCATTACTTTATAAAGGACTGAACCATGAATATGAATCAAATTCTGGTTAGTAGTGCACCCATGATGTCATCAAATGGGCCACATGTCTGAAAATTTTCACATACCTCATTTTTTTAATCTTCAAAAATTCATACCTTTTTTTCATATTTGTCCGATTTTCTTCAACCTTTTTTGTTCTGCTCACCTATTTTTTCTGCTCCTGTTAAAAATTATTATTTTTGGTAGACTCTTCTTTTAAAGTTATAGTAATGGTCAGGATGCAGAAATTGATGTGAAACGAGCTGATGTATTCACAAATTGCTTATGTAGATGTACAGAATTAGGAAAATATTTTGGCACTTGTTCTGGCTTATTTTAGTTTGAAAATGCGAATCAGATGGTATTCCTACGGAGCGCTAGATGACTGCTAGCTGATATGGGCCAAAATGAATGGAGTATCTAGTAGAATTGTGTGAGGAATGTGAGTTCGCGTTCATTTTGCAATTCAGGCGATGTTCTGTTGAAGAGAACAAAGATCAATTTTGTAAATACTGAAACAGGCTATAAAACGTTGTCTCATGACGAGGTACTCATTACTTAAAACTTGATATAGTATAAAGTATCAAGTAAATAGCTGTAAAGCAATATACAGTCTAAACTTGTTATATCGGGGTCAAAATGCAATAAATTTCAAAGAGATGGAACCAGGAAAATTACCTTGTTACAACAAGAGGTCGTTATGTCAGTGGTCAGATTTATAACGAGGTTTGACCGTATCATAGCATAATAAAATTTTCAGTATTTGCAAAATTGGTCTGAGGGTTGTACGACCAAAGGTTGTATAGTGTGCGGTGGCCTTAATACTGCTGAATTGATTGAGATGCCGGTCAAATCCCATCTATAATATCAATTTTCATTTGTAATAACTTCATCTGCAATCTCCTGTAGTCAACCCAGGAGAAAGTGACTATTTGATATCTTGAATCAATTCCTTGGAAAGCATTAGCACACAATTGCGCTTTGCTAAAGCAACGATAATATAACGTTGTGACAGAGAGTCCGCAGTAAACACTACATGTACCTTTGCCAAGGCAAGGAAATTTGAAGTATAGCAAAGTATTCTGTAAAATACAGACTCTTAGGGGGTGTTGCTCAAAATCAAATGCAAATCAACTGCACCTTTGCAAATTGTAACACGCATTTTCATTCGCTCATGGTATGCGCATTTAACAAGGCGAGCATGAAACAATGATTTTGACTGGCATATTGCGATCAGTTGCAAGTTTTGAACAACACCCCCTTATTCATGCATTATGCACATGAAAACCGAAGCCCGGAATCTGACGAATAAGATCCTGCCCATGGGAAACCAAATCTGATTTGTGCTGTTTCTTCTTCCTGGTGATTGTCCGCAATCATCAATCTCATCGTCATATCTGTCACGGAGACCTATTACTCAGCGGGACCGATCTGCATGATTCAGATCACTTGTTGTTTTCTAAAGTCTTGTTTTCGTTGTTGCTTAAAATTACAATTCTTAGAAAAAAAGTGCTTGTTGAATTACACAATATATACCACGACCGCCTGCCACAAGACTTGGATGAGGAAGGCACTGTTGTTGTTGTCGTCAAATGTAGCCTTTGGATAAGTCTCTCGTGACTTGTTTTGTAAACAATTTTGACAAGCAAAGCATGACTCAAACAATGCTAGCTGATTGTTCTACTAGTGATATTCCTTGATTGCAGTGACTGTTGATTTTCCCCGAGAGGTGAGCTACGTAGTCGCGAGCACCTTTTCGATATCGCATTTCTGGCTGCATTCATGAAGCATACTCATAATGCATATTTACTGATAGATAGTGCATATGGAAATTTGGTTGTTGTGTGTTTTCTGACTGGTGCTTGTACATACACGTATCAGTAGTGGACTGCAACTTTATGTTGATGTCAACGTACTTTATGTTTGCTGATTGACCCCTGCTGTTACAGTTGCAAACTCAAGCTTAAAACTGTGATTATCATAAAAAGCATTTCTATCTTGCAAAGACAATCAGATCTAGAGCTAGAGTCAGAATTCCTTGATTAGTCTCCATTATCAGACCCTGGGGCTACATAGAAATGTCAGAATGAGGACCAAACACGCGTCCTTGTCCAAAGGCTATAGATGTCAAACATCGACTATTTTCTGATGAACTCGCTGGTCCAACAAGAGACTGCTACACTCACGACCAGTAGCAGCTGTCTGAGGTTACTTGAAGGGAAATTCAGGGGGTCAGGCCACGGCAGCTAATGCAAATCTTCTCTTACATAACATTGCATTTTTAGCAATTTCATCACCCCTTTGCCCACACCTGCATTGTTGAGCTGTGATGCATTCTGTTTTTCATGTTTGTAGTGCTACTTTCAATTATTATTCAATTAGCAACCATTCCACCATTCATTACTCATTTTTGGGAATAATGAAAATAACATACCGAGACATGATACTTGGGAAGAAAAATCAGAGTCAGAGAAAAATATTGTTTAAAAAGTCATGGGAAATGTAGAAATGAAAAGAAAACAGTTAACAATCACATCAACATATTCAAATCGAACAGGCGGCTTCACTAATAGATGCAGATTTTACACCACACACTGAGATATTTTGCACATTTTAGGTTATAACTTTACCAAAACTCATTAATTTTCACACAACCCTTTATGCCATATATTCATAATACTATATTTCATTTCATTTAGATTTGAAAACGAAATCTGGAGATAAATATATTCACTTTTACCAAAATTTTACTTGAGCTTTAACACAATCAGTTCTCATGGCAAGGATGAAAATTGTAGACTGACTTCCTACACAGTGTTGAAATGTTGATGATATGCATTTTGATCAGAGAATTTACCCATTTTAGTTATTAAACAGGCTATGAAAATTGAAATTTTGTATTTGGCTAATTTTGGAAGAAAGGTTTTTAAATGCCCTTTTCTAGTTGCAACATACCCACAGAAAAATTAGGGGCACTTAGGAAACATAACTTGGGGATTTTCCTCAAATATGAAATCGCCCAAGCAAAGAAAAATCTAATCAAAGATCACCAAATGTTATTGAATGTTTTTGGGGGCTTTGAAATCAGATTTTTTGCTGATACCCAATTATTTGAATGGATGATTTGATTTATTCTGTTTTGATTAATGGTAAAGCAATTTGACAGGTGAGAAATTTCCTAAACCATAGTTCATTGTCATCCTTAAAGGACTCCACACCAGAAAAAAATCTTGCTTTTATTGGAAGTGAAAAAAAAATAGACACACAGATCAAAAAAAGTTGGAACAAAATCAGACAAAAATAAGAGATTTATGAATGATTGAACTGAAACATTATTCAAACAGTTATTTTTTGTAATGACAAAAATATTTATTACAAAATGAAGATACAAGTATTTAAAAAAATTTGTACAAAGGAATAACAAACAAAAAAACATTAAATTTCACATTTATACAATCAATATCATAACGGAAACCATTTTATAAAGATACGTCACTGAAGTATTGTTGAAAATCCAATAACTTATCATTTCATCTTATGAAGATATAAATTTCTCGATCATGATTGTTGATTCATTTAATAATATTTCATCAGCAAATAAAATTTGTCTTCTAAAAAAAACTGAAACCAAGGATTCCAAAAAGCAAAGAAATATGACGAGATGATAATAATAGAGAATTGACGAACATTACTACTTTATGTCACATGACATAAAGAATAATTGTTTTGATCGTTTTTTTAAATGTCTTTCAAATATTAATAACTTTCCTCCTCATTTTCAGATCTCACTCAAACTCTGATCAATGCCTTTAATCAGGGATCCTTTTAACAGGATCCCTGCTTTGATAAGGACCATATCTCTTCGATGGTTTGTAATGTGCATCCCATCTGCCGATGATAAATGACTCAATGGTTCACCCCAAACAGTGATGTAAAGAACATTCTTCAGCTATAGGGCATGCCACACCATTAATTTATTATGAATTGGTAGAGCACAAACTTCATACAGCTCAGAATACTTTATCCAAAGAATCACAATAACAGTCCAAACATTTGTTGTCCCTTTGATTCTGCATGTCTGCCGCTAATAAGCCACCTGGGGTAGATCAAAAGTGGAAATGCGAGATATTGTCAATATACTACTTGCACAGAAGGTAAATCATCTCTTGAATTATGGGCAAGCAATGTGCAGTTGTGGATTGCGATCAATAATATGTGTTCCATGTATCAATTTCCAATAGATATGCTGGTATTATTATAAAGTAAAAATTTGTATCAATTATATGTGATTTAAAACCCTGTTTCTCTTCAATTTCCTCATAATACGTACCGCATCTGTAAATATGTAAGTCGCGCTAATATCATGATACTTTACTGGCTTTTTAATGTGTTATTGGTATGCTCAAGCGTGTTAATTCGTAATAGTAATCAGCAAAAGCATCTGCTTCAACACATTGCTGGTCCCCTCCTGCAATGTGTTTTTACTCATGACAATGTTGGAATGCACCTCAGCATAAGAAAATTGACGAAGGAAATCAATTCCTTTGCTAATGGTTGAAATACTTATGCAGTCATTATTGTTATTAAAAGCAGCTGAGTGTTCTCATTAAGATGCGTTAAATAGGAAGGCTGGGAATCACCATAGATCTGAGGAACAATTGCATCACAAGTCCATTTATCCTATGCAAGGTACTAGTATGCTTCACTAGCAGACTCCAAACTATCGTTTCAATAATGAGCATGTTCACACATCCCCCGGTGACCATGGGATGCCTTTGCTAAGTCCGAGTGTGATTACTCGCCAGAATCCATCACCGTGATGAGCCGGGTCCTTTGGCTGGAAACCGATCTGCAACGTTAAAGCTCAAATACAGTTTTGGTAACAATTATTTATGTAAATTTTATGGGATATACTTATTATACATATGTATCTTACACCTAATTCGAGAACAAAGAATCATTTTTTGCGAATTGATTCGGTTTGAAAATTTGAATTGACCGTTAAGCCATATTTAGCGCCCTCTCTTGGTGATAATAATATTTTGTTTATTACCTGGCATGAGCAAGGTGATTTCTGAGACTTGACTAAAGATTGATAAAAAGGTTTTACACAAATATTTTATTCTGAAATTTTCATCCGATTCTGTGCACGAGAAAGCCTCTTTTATCACGAAAGAAAATATTGAATAAGTGTCAGGTTACACAACACAGATATTTTCAGGTTATAACTTCACCAAAACTCATTCATTTTTCACACAATCTTTTGTGCAATATATTCATGATACTATATTTCATTACATTTAGATTTGCAGACAAAATCTGGAGACAAAAATATTTGCTTTTACCAAAACTTTACTTGGGCTTTAATCCCGCCCACCCCCGTTAGCGATACATTCCAGCTATTTTAACTTTGAACTAATACGTGTCCAAACCGCCAAAAGTACCGAGTCCCGGTACTTTGCTCCCCCATGTGTGAATGGTCGACCATGGGAGAGATCAGAATCTCTTATCTATCTCACGGTCACCGTGAGATTGACCCGGGGGATGTGCGGTCATCATTATATGAATTTTGGAAGCAGTTGAGTGGTTCTACCACATCTGTCAATCAGAAGGTTACGGGTTCAAATCACTTCCCTCACATTCATTTCCTTCAACAAGAAATTAATCCATTTGTTGCTGCACTTCATCCAGTTTTGATTGGGGACCCGGTTGGAAGGGATCATGTTATGGTCAATGTGCACATGGACGGGGACATTCCTAACAGAATGAAAAATTTGTATGGGATAATATGAATAATGATTATTCTATGAAGATTGCAGGGCCCACTGGGAACAACAAAGATTGATAGAAGTGGAGTGGCTATATACTAGCCCAGTTCTCGCCAGTGACAATGAAAGAATATTAATTACTCCAGATGGCACTATGCAGTTTTCATGGGTAACGAGTCATGTCAGTCAGGAGGCCCACTCCCAGCTATGGACATTTGGGAACAGCAGAATAATCACACTTTGAAGTGTAAACTTGGACTACTATCTATACATGCAGGAAATTGTTCTCTGCCTTACAAATCACCATTATCCTGATATCCATGTTTTATTATGGTCAAAGATACATAAGATTATATTCTAAAGGTTCATGGTTCAAGACTCTGGTAGGAGTTTTGTCTTTCATCAGTGAGTGGGAAGTCCGATGTCCTGGCTCATGTTTTTTCTTTCCTTGCCAACAGGTTTCTAGTAGCGGCTTGTAGCAGCTAGAAGGGTTCAGTTGGTCATTTTGCAGGTTCATGGTTCCAGACCCTGTTTGGAGCTTTGTCTTTCATCAGTGAACTTGACAACCCATATTTGGATCTATGGATCTAGATCCTTCCAAGCAGCCGCAGCAAAACTTTGGAATCAATTACCAGATGATATCAAGAATTCAGACACCACTGACCATTTTAAAGCACGTCTAAAAACATTTTTATTTAAAAAAGCCTTCAAATGCTGAGTTCAATTTTAATTTCTTTGCTGAGCACATGTAATTAATAACTATTGTTTCTCTCTCTTGCTTTTTCTCTTTAATCAGCGCACAGAGACATTGTATGTGATATGCGCTTTATAAGTATAGTATATTATTATTTTTTTCTTCTTTTCACACCAATAGATTTCCAATGGGGCTTTTAACGGCTTAAATGGTTCACTGGTCACTTGGCAGGTTCATGGATCAAGACCCTGCATAGAGCTTTGTCTTTCATCATCCAACTTCATTATCTCTAAGATGGCAACAGGACTGAGAATATTCTTTCTCTGCATTACATTTTCAACAGTGCTTTCTGCAGGTGAGTCAGATTTTATAATGTTTTACATAAATTCAATTATATTCATAAAATCCAATTATAGTCAACTATACCCAGTTTATTTTTTGATACAGTTTATAGAAAACCAGTGTTTTTGCGTGTCTGATTTCCCACTAATTGTTGAACAGATTGGTCCCAACAGGCTTGACTTCAAGTGCGTAGTTTTCCTGTATTTTCAAAATGCTTGTTAGATATATTGATATAAAGGTGGATGTAATAATATAAAAATGCAAATTTGGTTCAAGTTAAAGATATATTCTGGTATTTGTTAAAAAAAATAAAATGAATGTTCACAGAATCGCACAAAATGTGAGAAGAATGTTCAGAACTATGAATAAATAATATGTGCCAAAGTGTTTTGCAAGAAAATGTATAATGGCAGAGAA
>BQKZ01000033.1:250232-261252 GCA_036244855.1 Temnopleurus reevesii
ACAGTATTGCCACCCTATTTCATTGCAGCAAGGAGATCAAACAAATTGATACACATGGAAAAGAATACAATGCACATACATTTTGATCTTTAATAGAAATTGTAAGAAGCATTATGGAATTTCATCCACATTCTCTTTGGAATAGAATAAGATAAACGACCCCTAGTAGGAGACAATGTATGACACAGCTTGGATTTTGTTACGTGTAAGTGTACTAGAGCAGTATATGTTTCAATATTTCATTCATGTTCTTTGTCCCTTGATGAGTTAATATATTTGTGTTTTTTTATTTTCTTTTAAATTCCTATAGCTGGCACCATCTATGGTTTATTTGTTTTTGGTGCTATCCTGGTGATCATAGCTCTTGTAGCCTTTGGAATCCAGAGACTAAAGAACAACTCAAGACCTCTTGCAGAACCTGTCTTTCATGAGGTTAGTATGTTCGTTTGTTTATTTGTTTGTTTGTTCGTTTGTTTATTTGTTTGTTTGTTCGTTTGTGCCTCTTGGTCACCCTGTTGGTCATAAGTCTCCTCACCTTCGGATTCACACACATGTCTGGGAAACTAGCTTTCATATGGTGGGTAAGACGAAGCAGATATTTGGATTTATTCAGTTATTTTTTTATAATTTGGTGAATTTGATAATTCATTAATTGTTTGTATGCAATATTCTCTGTATGATAATTCCTTTGCCAACACCATTTAGATCATGTTTGCTCCACCAATATTTGGTTGATTTGAAGTTAAATTTACATTTATAGAACTTGCGATTGACTTGTTTTCCTTGCTTTTACATACATGATATTTTTTTTTACACGAAATGGTGATTATTAATTTGATGATGTCATAGATGCATAACTAACCATTTATTTTGTGTACTTTAATACTACAAAATGGTACTTGTTAGGCTGAGTTCTTTAGAAGTTAAACCAGGCTGTCTCGATGGTATTGTTAACAGACTTTCATATATTTTCTCAAAAAATCTGTATATGTATTTGATATTTTGAGATGGTGCACACAGCATTTATAACATTTATCGTTATTAGTTGTCTGACTTCCCTCAAGCTTTTTTGTTCTGTTTATCGGATTTTTCTGCTCATATGGAAACATTATGTTGGGGGAGACCCTTCTGGTATTAATTTCTATTTGCCTATTCTCTTTGATAGATTACAAACCGTATCATTCAACCAAGCCATGTAGAGCATGAAGTATTTGATGAGCTTCCCATGATCACAAGAGAGAGACAAGAGCAGCTTCTAAGCGGCAGCCAGTCCAGGGATTCACAGAGGTCTTGTATCCGATCTGACTCGGGTTCATCAGAAATGAGTACGGTTGAGAGAATCCCTCTTCTTGTGCTTCAGAATCGAAACGGAGGATTCGACACAAGTTCAGACCTTCCGCTGTCTGAATTGAGTCCGACTTCACAGCTGCAGATGGCTCCTGATATCGAAGAAGCAGATCTGGACTCGCTCTCACCCAACCTTGGGGGCTACTTCACTGATGATGCATCATCTTTGGGTGGATCAGGCTACTACTACAATCTTGGTGGTGCCAGGGATGCTCCATCGACCAATCCCTACTACTCTGAATGTGCTGAGGTTCCCGATAAGGTTCAATCACCAAGTGGGGCAGCGAGTGGGAAGAATGGGAAACACAGTGATAAACTACTCAGAGCGCATGATGCAGATGGTGAGTGGAGCCCTGCATCTCCAGGAGTCTCAAATTTCGCTTACTTTAATTTTATTGCAAACATGACAAGGGCTCACTCTCGTAGCAATTCTTCCTCAGGGCCGACTTCGCCAGTAGTACATGCTCATCCTGACAATCTGTCAACGATTGAAGAGAGTCCAAGCCGTTCACTTCCAACATCCGCTTCTCCCGGTCCTGGTAATGGGAACAGCAGTGGCACCAACACAACCACTGAGAGACCGGCCTTATCAAACCATCCGGGTTCCCAACCAGTAGGCAGCAGAGGCTATGTTACATCAGATCAATTCCCACCGATCCATCTCCAGCCATCTGTCACACCCTCTCAAAGCCCTGCTGAATCCTCTCAGAAGTCCAATCCTGTTGCTGCAGTCCCTCCCACCTTACCACAAAACAGGGGGTATGTACCCAATGATCAGACACCTGTCCCATTTCAAAGTTCTTCTGTCCAGCAAGAAATCCCCTCTCTGGCACAGCAAGGGACGCAGAAAAGAAGTGGCTCTTCTGACGTAGAACCCAAAATGCTACAAGTACAGGTAGCATCTAGGACTGATCACAGCACTAGACCAACCGAACCTGTTGATGGGTATATGCCCAATGATCAGGTACCTGTCTCAATGAAAAGTTCTTCTGTCCTGCAGGAAAGTCCCTCTCTGGCACAGCAAGAGGCGCAGAAAGAAAATGAATCACCTGACGTAGTCATCAAAATGCCACAGGTAGCAGCTGGGACTGATCGGAGCAATAGACCTTCCAAGCCTTTTGATGGGTATATACCCAATGATCAGACACCTGTTCCAATACACAGATCTTCTGTCCAAGGCAGTGCGTCTGCAGCTCAGCAAGAGGCGCAGAAAGGAAGTGGCTCACCTGATGTAGTCATCAAAATGCCACAGATAGCACCAGAGACTAATCAGAACAAAAAAACTATCAAACCTGTTGATGGGTATATAACCAACGATCAGATACCTGTCTCAATAAAAAGTCCTTCTGTCCCGCAAGACAGTCCTCCTCCAGATCAGCAAGAGGTGCAGAAAGGAAGTATCTCACCTGACGTAATCATCAAATTGCATGAGGTAGCACCAGGGTGTAATCAGAGCAATAGACCTTGCAAACATGTTGATGGGTATGTACCCAATGATCAGGTACCTGTCTTATTTAAAAGTCCTTCTGTCCAAGGCAGTCCCTCTGCAGCACAGCAAGGGATGCAGAAAATAAATGGCTCTTCTGAAGTAGACACAAAAATGACTCACGGAGCACCTGGGACTGATCAGAGCAACAGACCTTTCAGACCTTCCGATGGGTATGTACCAAACGATCAGATACCGATCGTAACTCAAAGTTCTTCATTTTTCCAAAATATCCCTCCACCAGCACAGCAAAACTCTATGGATGTAGGCACCAAAATGCCTAAGTCATCTCGTGCAGCTGATCAGAGTGCTGAACCCTCAGCTTTAGAGGAAGAGCCGGTCCTTGATAGTCATCTGCAGGGAAAGACAATTTCAAGGATGACTTCTGCCGCTAATCAGACTACTGATACTACCACTTCAAATAAGGAACATGTTGTTGATAATCACCAGCAAGGAAATACAGTTTCAAGGACGTCTCCTGCAGCAGATCAGAGTAATGGACCGTCCACTCTGGAGGAGGAACCTGTCCTTGATAATCACCAGCAAGGAAATGCAATTCCAGATGCATCTCCTGAAAGTGTTGAGAAGCCTGTTATTGTAAACAAAGCTAAAAATAATGGACATGATGAGCATGTCTTGAAGAAGACTACAGATTTACAGGTTGTTCCCGATATACATAAAATAACACCTCTTGTGAATGGAAGCTACATCACAAACACGTCGTCAAACTTTCCTAATTCAACTGAGCTGTCTAAACATTTAAATGTGAATAAAAATGGATATGTAAGCAATTGAGATTCTAAAAATTCCCCAGAATCAACGCAAAGGATTACCACATGTCGATGGAGGATACGTACGTCGGCCATACACTGACTGATTGTTCCTGGTATAGCTGAACTGTCAAAAGATACCATGCGAGATGAGTAATAAGGAGTTCCATATAGCTCTTTTTTAAAATCTTTTGCACTGTTTCGCGTTGAAACTGAATTTTGAACATTAATTTCGCGACACCATAAATTTAGGTCATTTCCGAAGTACTTTTTTTCAAATTTTATTTCGCGTCACCGTATTACCCTTGATTTCTTGACACGTTGCATTTTCCGTCAGTTCGCAATTCGACTCAAGCCGGTAAAGATGTTGGTATTTCGTGACTGGAACTGGAATCCCCGCCAAGTCTTCTTCAATGATTAGGAAATGAACTGATATCTGAATTTTGCTGATGCGCGTCCGTCCCGCCACAGAATTTTTTACTATTCTTTCTGTTCTTCTTTAACAGTTCGAATTATACGCCTCTTTATTAAAAGAAGCAAATCTCAATTCAAGCGGGACAACGCCTGTGTTTGTTTACCCCATTTCGTCACCTATCCATGCACAATATTCCTCTGTATCGGTGTATGTTGATGCAGAAGAAGTATCTACCCGTTTGGGAAAGGCTTACTCTGACACGCCTAGATGCATCTTGACGTACGCATGCCTTATCTATCTTCGGAAAGATCAACTACTATAATCTGACACTACCGTTGTATTTTAAAGTTCCATACTCTAAATACGGCATATACTTTTGAGGAGAAATTGATGGGAAGCAGAAGTGATTTCCCTTGTCCAATAGGTACGCGTATTAAAATGACAGGTTCATGCTAATTCATTTTTCATGGCAGCACATAATGGATTAGGGTATAATAGTGTATCCAATTACAGGACACTTTAACTTTTCACATTCAATTACTTCATCAATATTACAAATAAGATATGTATTTTTCACCAGCATATTATCAAAGTAGTCAAAAATAGTTTTTAATTCATTCTTTGGTATATGAAATCAAATCCTCACCAATCATTGAGCTCAAATTCACCAGTCTCCGAAACGACGACTTTGCACCGTGCACGAAACTGCTATCATAATACCGGACGTGTATAAGACATGGCATTCTATGATGAATGTGTTGAGTATTTTGTGTGCGTGGTGTTCGGTTTGCACTCTAAATTTTGCACCTCGTATAGCTACAACCTTTCCGGAGATGGCGCTAATTCACCGTCGTCCATATCGAAACACACACACGTAATCTTGGATTGCACTTTCGTTGTTTCTTCTCTCATTTTCAAAATGGACAACACGGACACCTGATTAGCGGCATTAAATGTCAGTAACCTCTCACTACCATCAATATTTTTTCTAAGAAGGTAATCTTAAATGATGAATTAATTGTTTTACAGGTAAAAAAATAATTTATAAAGCAATTAATTACTTTTTTTGTGCCAATTCATCAGATTTTCAAGCCTTTACCTAAATCGAACAGGATGATCATGCCCATACGCGAATTTCTCTGTTAGTGCGCTTTTAATACGCATCCGATATTACCACGATATCCGGTAATTGGATTGCCACTATAACTATTAAAATGTGGCACCAATTGCAATGATCTGGTATACATGCAATCATAACGCTTCATTTTATTCAATTTGATTGCTTTTGATATCTTGGTATTGTGTATGTCCTACCAACCCAAATATCTAAGGCTTGAAACCAGAATCTTGTAAAGATTTTTTTTCTCTTATTAGTTTGTAACCCTTGGTATTTATTTTTTTGGCTAATAAAAAAATGTTCATTGCATGCATTCGTCAATAATGCCCAAGTTCATTGATATTCATATCGTTGAAGATTAAACTTGTCCTTGATACTCAAAAGAGTTACATTCGCCATCTGTCGGGATCACCTCTAAATAATACAGTTGTGCATGAAAGTATGTGAACCCTTACCAAAAATACACATATTCGTGATTTTTTCAACTTTCAGCAGTTTTAAACTAAAACAAAATGTTGTAATATCATCAAATGGCCGGATAGGTCTATTAGCAGGATTGTTTTGATTGTCCAATATTCGCCAAGGAAATACAATTGCCATGCAGATATTGATGAAATATTTTGGCAACTCATTTAGTAATTAGTATGTATTCAAATACAGAGGTTTGACTTATTTTTTAATAGTTCAGTGGATCTTATCACACATTTGTTGTGTATTTTAGCATCAGATTCACATGTTTTTGCACAGGCTCTTTCGACAATTTTGTTGTTTTATCTTTAGACCATCAGCATTTCACCGTCCATCCAGTAGTGATAAGTAGTGCCATTTGTTATGCAGAATTCACATCAAATTTTTTTACTGTAAAAACCTGTAGGACTTGAAATGATAGCATATATGCATTTTTGGTAGGGGTTCACATATTTTTTAGACACAACTGTATATTCAAGGCAGATTAAAAGATTTCTATTTATGCAACTTGTTTCACACAATATGAAGCACAAATTATGCTGCTACATTTTTTTCTATCAGTGCTATTTTTCATTGTCAAAATTGAAATATGATGATAAAGGTAGCCTATGAGATTTATTTTTATTTAACTTGTTTCACACAATATGAAGCACAATGTATGCAGCTCACATTTTTCTATTAGTGCTATTTTCTATTGCCCAAACTGAAGTATGATGGTTCATATAATTATGTTGAAGGCAGCTTGAGAGATTTGTTTCACATGATATGAAGCATAATTTATGCAGCTTACATTTTTCTATCAGTGCTATTTTTATCATCTAAACTGAAATATGATATTTTTGTTACTGAAATAGATTCTAGACAATCTCAAAGTTGTTATTGATAAAAGATTGAAAGGTTTTGTGCTTTGCTTGAATGATTACTTGGCTTCAAGAGTTTGTTTCAATATTTAATTTGTCAGGTTTGATATTTTTTCTTACCAATGTGATGATCTTGGATAAAGGCTGAAATTTTCAGTAAATATGGTTTGTGCTTTATGGCTAGCTTGTGTGTAGAATTCAATATGATACAATATCTTTTGCATGAGTGAACACAGTAGTCATTTTTGAAAGTCACACAGATTTTTTTCAACACTTTGTAAGAAGATTGATTTCATCAAGCATTTATTAGAAACAAGTGCCAGTTTACATGCGTAACCAGGCCCATGGTCCCTTTCCGGGCACATGGCAGGTATAACAACGATATACATCAAATGTACTGTACAATACAACATAATAATCATAACATTCAGGAACAAAACATAGTAAGGTAAAAATAATGTATAAATAAAAGAGTTTCTGAGTGAATTGCAGAATGATTTTGTCATGATAATAATTGGCTGCTTTGGGGTTTAATGGATGGTTTCAATTCATAAAAGATTTTTAACTTCAGTGTCATTTGATGTACATAGGGATGGTTAATTCCAGAAGACACGGTTATTAGAGATTAAGTTATTGAACTTCTCCCCAGAGTCGTTCTTTTCTGGTATAGAATATCACAAAGGTTGAGATTATTGCGTTCTTTGAAATCTTTTGGTAGAAGGCATTTTGGGTTACGGTGGTTTTGGTTTCTCTTAGGAATTGTTTTAGTCGATGTTTGTTGCCCTCTTGAACCTACCCCTATTGCATAGTATGTTACTTTGTACCCGTTATTTTCTACATCATCGGTTAGATGCTTGTATCTTTCCAACTTTCTTCCATGGGCTTATTCTATGTTTGTTTCGAATGGCACTGTGAGTTCGATCATGAGGATCTTCTTCAATGATTCCCATATGATTACTAAATTATATAAATCAAAGATGTCACATTATATAAATCATAGATGTCACATACTATAAAATTATGATTTTACTGTAAAGTTCATCTTTATGCTCTCTCTCATATAACCATGATAGTAATTTGGCATAGATAGACACACGTTCCTGGAAAGATTACTGTTTTTAACCCTTTCTGTGTTGCATTACTTCAGAAGATAGGGATTACAAAGCCAAGCCACCAGGTAAAGCAGTGCAAACAATAGAAAACAAGCTCTGGTTATTGTTTGTACTCCCTGAGCTTACAAACAAAATAGCAATAGGCGGGTTTACTTATATGTTGAAAATTTATGTGCTTTTCTTGCCACTGAACGTATTTACTTGGTATTCCTTAAACCGTTTGATAACAATGAAGCTACAATACTTGGAATCCAGTTTGCATACATTACTTGTTGCTATGTCGGGCAAGCCTCAGGCAAGTTTAGGGTTGTCAAGAATAACCTTTGTGTTAAAGGTATGCATAAAATTTGCATCTATTAGTAAACCCGCTTATTCCCATAGAGGTGTGTAATTGTGCCAAAATGCGAACAAAACCACTTAACCCTAAGCCGAGTTTTTTCGAGCTATGCTATAGCCGAGTGGGGGGATTCTACACTCCACCCTTCCCCCACCCCCATCAGAGCTCGGCCGTAGAACGTGCAATCACGACGAAAATTGGCACGCATGATGCTTGTGGCGTACTCTACCAGAGTGTATGGTTAATTTTCCACAAAAATTGTTGAAGCAATTAAATATGCTAATTTCTGCATGAAATAAGTTTTGGGCTCGTAATCACTAATTAAATCTCTAAATGAGCTGATCTATTTAATATTTCTTTTAGCTTTCTCTACAAATGTATTGAAAAAAATTCATTATTGAAATTATTTCATTACCGGTATGTAATTCATTTTTTAATGAATTTCTTATGTATTTATTTTGAGCCATTAAAATTCAAATTATCCAAGTTTTTATGATATTTTACTGAAAGCACAATTTGCATTGACTTTGTACACAAAATCGAGTATATTACCAATTTTAGGGCTGACAAATATTTTTCAAATGGGCATGGCACAAAAGCGGTATACACGGGCACGGCAAATTTGGTCTTGTGTTATACTTGGAAGTTAAAAGTCATGACACGTCGCAAAAATATTTGTGCGTGTTAGGGAGATATTTTGCGAAATGTTGAGGGGGAGTGGATTCCACCCTCCCTCCTCGGCCTGATAAAGGATTAAGTAATAATGAATAATTTTGCATACACAGTGAATTAGATTCATTTTCAACTGAATGAGCAAAGTCTTTTGCAATATTTACTGGATTTGTAGATATGTATTTCTGGGCCTTCTTTACTCATGAAAGAGCACTTTGCATAGAGGTGTGTAGTTGTGCCAAAATGCAAACAAAATCATATTAATTCTAATTAATAATTTTGCTAATTTGCACAAATTTAACTTGCCAAAATGGAAGACATACTAGTATGTCTTTCCTGATTCACAATTGACATATGAATACACAGGGAATAAGTTTTATTTTCAACTGAAATAAAAAAACTTTTGCAATACTCGATTTGTAATCATGTATTTCTCTCGGCTCAGTAAAACATATTAAAGTTTTAAACCTACCTCAGTTGTGCTGTGCTATTCAAAAATTTTATTACGGGAAATCTCTGGAAATTAAATATTGTACTAAAAACTAAGTAATAATTTTAGATTAGCTAATTCTTTTATCATTCTGCAGCAGAATAAGATAACGAATGTATAATATTGTAAAGTCTATTGTAATCATACAAAAATCATTTTTTTCTTTTCTAATGTAGATATGTATATTGTTATTGTAGATAGTGTTTACATGTCATGGTACAGTGGAAACTCAGTATAACGAGGTGCTTGGGACCATCAAAAATACCTTGTTAAAGCAGTAATCTCTTTATAGCAGAGTTAAGAAAATGATAAGTTATGAATTGCTGGGACCAGATTTGTTACCACTTTGTAGCAGACATTTTGTTATACATGTATCAGATCTCTATATAGTGAGTTTCCGCTGTACTTGTTTCCTCAGAGGTACACTATGTACATGCGCACCCAGGATTGAAGAGATAGGGGATCAACCAACTTAATTAGAATTGATAATTCTGTCAATAGCTAGCAATAAGTATCAAAATCATCTTAAATTCATGACTTAGGAGGTGTTGCTCAAAAGTTGCAATTGATCACAATTGCAGTTGATCAGAACGCGTCAATCAAATTCATTCTTTCATGCGCGTCTTCTTAAATGTGCATACCGTGCGTGAATGAAAATGCGCGGTAAAATGTGCAAAGTTGCAGTTGATTAGCAGTTGATTTTGAACAACACCCCATTAGTGATCAGTTTCTTTGAATGGAAGCATTCTTCATGTCCGCTCATTTTGGCATAAGCCATTTCCGCACCCTGGACATATACATACAGTGCTCAGCCATGCGTGAATCAAAAACAATTTTGTTGGTGTCACTTGATAGATAAGACTATTGAGCATTTATAAACATGAATAAATCCTTAAAGATTGTAAATGAATTTTTGAGGGACTTTTCAAAAATGTAAAGTTATTTTTGTATACACTCTGTATGTATTTTTGCAATCTTAAACACCACCTGCAGTACAGCTCATTTATATTGTTTTGTTTTTGTCTACTGTAAATCTTTGTCATTGGATAGTCTTGTCAAACGGCATAATTTTGATGGAATGCTTTGTTATGTACCTAATATCTATCTCATGAGCATAAAAAGCTTGCCTGTGTATTTTTTTTTCATTCATATGCAAAGATGTCAACAAAATGGAATGTAAATAACAGCTGAACCCAATGCTTTTGGTAGGAGAGTATGTATTGCATTGATATGAATACAATGTTTGTATTTGAATAAAACATTTCTAATACCGATCAAGACATTTGGATCAGCTGCTTCAAGCCAAGAGGTTATTCACATTCCAATTTCCCATTACATTATCATTCCAAGATTTGCATTTATTTGTGTCTTTTATAAAGATTGTAAATATTTCGTAAATTGAATGCTCTATTTTGTCATAAAATGCAATATTATATTCTGTGTTTTTGTTGTGAATTTTGCTATGAAATGCTGATTAAAAATCAACTGAATTCTGTAATTACCTATCATAGATTCTTATTGATCTTAGCCGTGATGTCTGTGAAATTTTCATTTTTGCTTCTTACTGTGAAGTTTTTAAAGGGGAATCCACCCATATATAGGTTTTTTTCCCCAAAAATAAAAAAGAACAAAAAAAAAAAAAGAACTTTGAAGACATTTAGACTACTAATGGGAAGGTTATGGCATTTTTTCAGAGATGGAAGTCACCAGACAATTAGCAATTTGATGATGTCATAGATGCAGATCTATTTATTTATTGTACATGAATTTTAGGAAATTACTTTTTTTGGCCAAAATTTTGATTTCCTCAGCTAGTATCCCGTAGTTAGAAACCATCTGGAATAAAATTATTGGAAATGGTTTTTCGACGGATATTAATAGGTATGGGTGTGAACCTTTACCAAAAAAAAATCAGGGCGAATGCGGGTTGGGGAAAGTGCTTTTTG
>BQKZ01000033.1:264851-280293 GCA_036244855.1 Temnopleurus reevesii
ACAAAGAATGATGGCAGGATAGACAAAAATGAGGATAGAATAAATGCAAAACAAAGGATAACAAAAGGATAGACATTAATGCAGATAGAATGAGTGAAAAACAAAGAATAACATAAATTCATGCCCGATTTGATTCAGAAACTACATCGATTTCATTCAGAAACTACATCGAGCGTGCGTTTATGTATTCTGCAGTAAATTCACAACGCTACTCGATGACGTAGTTGCGCAGTAGTGTAAGTTCACAAACGTTCTGCGCATCTCATCTAGGAGGTGATTATTAAATGACTAATAAGTGGTATATTGCGTACAAATTTCTCTCTATAGTGGAAAAAATGGTATAGAATGCTCAATTAGGCCCAAAAGTCCACAATGATACCAAATTTTAGGGTATTTAATATCAAGTTTGTTCTCCTTTAAGTGTTTTTCATCCTCTTAGGTTTAGTCAGTGCTGACTATATAATTGTCGCTGCATGGCGACAAGCGTCACGAAAACCCTTCCAGGGTGGTTCTAGAATTGGCCAAATGTAGGCGATAATTTGATTTTCCAGCCGCTCGATCGGCTGAAAAGCAGACGAGAAAAAGTGGGCCTTTGAAAGTACCGGCCCCCTTGACACCAGTATGGGAGAGGGCACCGCCCCAAAGATTTGTATATAATATAGAGAACACTGTAACCGCTACGCCAATCCCCCCTTTTTTTCTTCCCTTTTCATCTTCTTCCATCTTGTCGGGGGAAAAAGAAATTTCAAACCCGCTTTCCGCATAATAAACCCGCTCGGACTGCGAATGACTAGACATATATTTTGAAAACGGAAAAGGCTCTATGAGAAACTACATTTATTTATTCCAGTAAACGGCATCATCCACCTCTATTTCGATAGTAGCGGAGCGTTGGAAATATCATAAGTTCGCTTTATGTACCAGTTTATCATTTTCTAGCCCATTCTCGATATAGTCTTTTTTTCTCTCTGAACAATGACGAGTTGAACAAATAATCATAGTTATAGAGGTATGTAAAAACATTTTGGAGATTTTAACTCCCTTTCTTTCTTTGTGACGTATATATATATATATATATACGGAGCGTGCGCTGACTCCAACTCAATCCACTGCGCAATGATGAACGCGCAACTGGCATTGTGACGACACAATGGAAACATGACTATAATTTAATCTTTTGTTTACATATTGCTATCAATATGTCTTTTGACTGTCTTCTGAGCGGACGTGTTTAGCGACATTTTCCGATCTGAATATTCTTTTTGAGCGGATTTTAAATTACTTTCAAGATGATACGTTTGGTAAGTACACAAATATTGTATGCAGCATTGTAGTGCAAGCATTTTGAAGAACACCTGAATGCGAACGTCAATTCCAGTTCATTTTTCTTTATTTACGAAAATTGAAAAACATAAAAAACTTCTAACACTTTTTATTATTAGAGAGATAAAAAATAATGTAGTGATTTAGGTAGTGGGTAATACATCGGCAAACTGATCATGATTTTAGAGCCGTGATCAGGATCGATTTTATTGGAAGGACGTATCTTGGATAAAGTGGACATTTTGCCAGTTCCCGAGCATTGGAAGCTAAAGCAAATAATTGGGGGTTGGGGGGGGGGGGGGCTTAAGAGAGGCTTCCTACTTCCCGGCGATTCATTGACAGATAAATATAAAAAGGCAAAAATGAGCAACATAAAACAAAATAAAAACAGAACAAACAAATGAGTATTTAAACAAATAAATGATCGAGAAGGGCGAAGAAAATATTTTAACATCAATAATCTTGACACCATTATTCACTGATTCGTTTCTCTATGTTCTAATTATTTGGCACATATTGAATAAAAGATCAGAGTGTAGAAAAGTTAACATTTTGAATACAAGAGTCATAAATTATAATACTTAATAGTTTATACAATAAACATGTTCTATTTCAATATTCTTTCCTCATTCTTTTGAAGGTATCTTCACCGAAAACAAACGCATCTTTCCGACGACCTTCTCCATCTGATGGTTGTCATGACGACACAAGCATCTCATGCTGTCCATGGCGCATGCCCAGACCCCGAATCCCAGCAGCAGTGAGAACAGTCTTGAAGCTACGCACATCCATTGTGACGTCACAATCAACCAAAGAGGGCAAACGCCGTCCGTCACTCTTCAATTTGTTCAGGAAGCAGCATTCCACTCCTGTGGTTCCTTTCACTGTTTCAGAGAGCGATGGAATGACATGTGCACAGGAGCTTAGAGTGTGCAAGTCAACCAATCCAGTCACGGAGCAGTTTGCCAGAGTAGATGTCAAGAAAGGAACGAAATCGCCATCGAGCAGGAGGACCAGGCGACATCAGGGATCCGATCCAATCTCCATCTTTAGTCTTCCCGGGGCGGTGATGGATAGCGATGATGAAAAGCGTTGCGATACTAGTGACACACCTCTGAAGACAACCTTCTACAGTGAGATAGACACTCGAGAAGCTTGGCATGGGTCACGTGACGAGGTAAAGCCTAGCCAGGGTGAAATGGCATGCAAAGGGTCACCTGATCACGCTCATGAAACCAACATCCTGGTCATCAACCATCGCGATGACGATCTCAAAGAAGATCATCATGAAGAGGCATCTTCTGAAATGACAATTAAGGAGACGATCTCTTCCAACCCTTCTGCAGACGGTGATTCAAGAATCGACCTCACCCACACCTCCACCATCTGTGTTTCTGAGTGTTCTCTGGACAATGAATGCAAAGACAACACTGAAACACCAGATGTAGAGAATGATGCTTTCAAACAAGAGGATGTCATCCGCTCTGAGGAGCACCAGAGTCGAAGCGGGAAGATTCCATACGACGTTGAGGACAATCTTGAAGAGGAGGTTGAGTTCTTTGAGAAGTCCAGCCAAGAGAGTGACGACTACGGCAAACTTGATGACCTTCTTGATCGCTGTCCAAAGACACAGATCATCGAGAATCTTCAATCCGCACTGACAGTGTCCAGGATTGCCACACGCCATCTCAAGAAAGCACTCAAGAAGTGGACCAAGATCTCCCGAGGTCCTGTCCCTCGAGAGCCGGGGACCAAGAAGACCAAGGCTGAGATCGTTGATGGTCTAACCGAAGGACTCCAGTCCGAGAGCGCCCTCTACCTGGATGGTATGAACAAGGTGTTCTTTAACTTCTACTGCGTCATGGAGCAGCTGGATGACGACGAGGATAGACAAAGACGTCTCGTCGACTCCATCAAAGAAGAGATGCGTTCTCCTACTCCTCCACCAAGCTCTAAACCAATCAGACTTCCAAAGAGGAAGAAGGACCTGGCTGACATGTATCTTGACAATCGCTGTGCAGGACGTTTTGAAAGTCACAAGGTCAAGGCCCTGCTAAGAAACAGGATTCCCGCTACAATCCTTGAGGAATAAACTGGTGCAAACTGTTTAGAGAGATAACAATTGCAGAATCGCTTGCTAAACTGCGAATTATATAACTTTTGTTGGTTGTTGGATAGTGTATTGAAAGAGACAGCAGGAAAACTGTTGGCATCTCCAAAGCCCGAATGTAGGGAGAATTGAGCATGACCTTGGATGAAGTCATCCATTTTATGATCTTTTTCACAGTTTAAGATTCCCGCGTTGACTTCCTTTTTCCTTTCATAGCCTCAACACTGTACGGTTCTACTGGATATCGTGCAAAGGGGGTCACAATCGTAACTTTCATTCGGGAGATGCAAAGTATTTTTGCGGTATAGTTACAAAAGTGACTTGATCAGGAAAGATCTTGAAGCTCAAAATCAGTCGTAGTCCCCGCCCCCCCCCCCCCCCCCCCNGTGTATAAGAGACAGCCCCCAGCTTGCCATTGCAAGGAACTGACATGTGGTTTATGAACATGCCTGGTAGCTTTGCCCTTGCAAGAAATCATTTCCAACAGGATGTCTCGAACTTAAGAAATTCTTGTCCAAAAACATCCTGCTTGAATTGATACAATTTCTCTCCAATATCAATCAATTATAGAAATTAAGGCCAGTCTCCAGTGAACACTGTAACCCCCATGATACATTTTGAAGACCCAATCAGCTGGTAATGATTTTGCTGTTCTCCAGAAAATATGGAAATCAATAGCAACAGAAAAACGCAACCCCTGAAAAATAAGATGGAAGATGAGCATTTAAAACACGGTCTAAAAATGGATGACTCATTTTAATAGATGAACTCATTAGAATTGAAAAGAAAAAAAGCATTCGCCCTTTTGATATTGCAAAATTGTTGTAATAAAGAAATAACCTATGAAACATCAATAATTTTGTCAGTTTTTCATTCTCTTATGAATCAATCAGTTATAGTTAATTTGAGAATGGGTACAAGATAACATGGTGTTAACATCATTCATGACTACAACTCGATGAAGACCAATGGCTTTGGGGTGGGAAAAGCACAAACATTTAGAGCAGAAGAGTGTGACTTCTTCAATTCAAATACTGGAGCACTACTGTCTTTTTCCATAAAATGGGAAGAGATTTACACCGCTAGCTGTTATACTGCACTGTGAACAAAATGAACAAATGATTTGGGACAAAACAAACAACTCCATTCATGCCTGCCTTCACAATAGCGTCATGGCCACAAAAGAAAGTAACACCCTCCCCCCATTCATTGTATAAAAACTTATTGACATTTCTTTGCAGAATAAGAGCGATGTCAATTTCCTATGTGTGTATCTAGCTAGTGTGAACGGTTGAATGTGAAGTTGTTTACTTTGTCCGAATTTAAAACCATTTGTCGCTTCTGCTTAAAATTTCCGCTTTGAATTGGGGAAGGGGGCTTCAGGGAAAGCTGTCCTCAGAGGAATGGACCTCCAGAGGTAGTGTCCAATGTGAATAGGTGGGTTTACTAATAGATGCAAATTTTATACGCTCTTAATACACAAAGGCTGTTCTTGACGATCTAAAAACTTGCCAGAGGCTTGCCAGACATAGCAACAAGTATTGTGTGCAAAATGAATTCCAAGTAGTGTGCTTCAAATTTAACTTACAGAGAAACCATGCCATTACCGTCGTTGGCAAGAAACCTGCATAAATTTGAATCTATTAGCAGACCTGCTTACTGGCCCTGACCAAGGACAGGCCTAGAATCAATCTGACCAAACACTAAGATAGATCTTCCACCAATCACTGTGAGCACATGGGACAAAGGATTTTGTACAAATTTAACAACTTCATTCAGGCATTCGCACGTAAAAGGAAGTACCCACACTATTCACTGTACGATGCCTGTTTGACATATTTCAGCAGAATAAGAGGGATGGAATTTTCTTTTGTGTGTGAATGTTTGAATGAAGTAGTTTACTTTGTCCAAAAGCCTTTCCCCTTCTGCTCACAGTGAAAATCATACTTCCAATGTCACAATGAAAACAGAGCAACTTCTTTTCGCAGGATATTTGTTTTATTAGATTGAAGTACTTATACAACATCAATAAAATGCAGCAAATTCAGAAATTCATTAAACATTTTTGTAAATATATCTTTAAAAAAATTCTATCTGATTAGTCAGTCAGGCTTCCATTGTAATTATATCTTGTTGTTTTCCATGACATTGAACATAACATTTTGGAGGATTTAGTTTGACAACTCAAATTATCTTTAACTTAATGACCAGAAAATGGAATTGGATTCGCTGAATTTCCGTGTGTATATGACTTGAGTTATTCATCTCTAAAATGACATGTGTATACTCCTACCCTTTATGGACTCAGTGCATTGGTCCCTCTATATGTATATCGAACATAAGCCTAGGTTTTTTTAAAGCTTTGCTTTGCTTTGTCAGGCGATTCTAACATTACAGCTGGAACAAAATTGTGACATACAAAAAACGACGAAACATAATGCCTCTAACATGTCCTGGGGCCTGTAACATAAAAAGTGCAATTAAATCTATGGCAAAATATGTACCATGGAGATGAAATTAATTTTCAATTTATCATATCTCTTTTAGGTTACAGGCCTGAGGACATCATCTATGTCCAAAGACATAAGAATATCTTCAAAAACAGAAGTATGATAAATGATAATGGTGCTGATGAAAAAATTACTATGGGCTTTGATAATTTTCCAAATTATTGATGAACAATCATTATGTATGATAGTACAGTCAAACCTCGTTATAATGAGGTCCTTGTGACCAGAGAAATTATCTCTTTATATAGAAACCTTGTTATATCAGGGCCAAAATACAATAAAATAGAATGAGGGAGCAGGAAAATTCCCTTGTTGAAACGAGATCTTGTTAGATCAGTGCTCTTTCTAACGAGGTTGGACTGTATATGTATGAATTAGTTTAACAATATTTTACAAGACTACTGAAAGATCTAACATATTTTGAGGTTTCAAAAGATCTCCATCTCGTTTGGAATAGAAGTGTAGCTTTGCAGCAAGTTGCAATGATGTACACATGCTCTTTTTCATTGTAATAGTACATACTATTACTACAATTCTTTCATTTATTGTAGTGAATGTCGCCAAAAACAGATTCATCTGATACCTGAGCACATTGATTCCACTATTAAAGGGGAATTACCCCCAGACATTAATGTACTGTCAGTGGATGGAGAAAATTGAGCAGAATCGGATGGTCTATTCAAAAGTTATGAATTTTCAACGTTTCGATTTACATCCCTTATGCAGGAATATTTATTCCTTGAAATGCCGAGGTTCTGAAGGAATAGAAAGAGGGATTTTTAAAATCTTGTATCACCTTGGCATGTGGCCCATGATTAACACCTGCTAGATTTGTAGTTCATCTAAACAAGCACAATAACAATGTTTCTCTCCGCCAGTTTGGTCACGCTGATACGTGCATATTCAGACTTGAAACATTCTCTCTCCACAATCATACGTCAAGAAGAAATTACTTGGTTCCCATTTAATAATTGAGTATTCCTGGATTAATCAGCTCGAAAAACATTGTTCGTTTATGTTCTGACGACTCAAAAAAATTGTAGAATTGCAAAACGGCATGTTGCTCTCTTAACGGGATCCTTACGATCGGCAACATTGGCGATATGTGTCGTCACGTCGGACAACTCCTCATTCACTCTGTATACAAAATTTCATGTTTTCTTCCTCTTTTCTGAAAACTCAAAATGTTGGTTTTCCGCTTCAAGATTGCATTCCTTTAACAACTTTGTAAGTACAGTGGAAACTCAGTATAACAAGATGCTTGTGACCATCACAAATACCTTGTTATAGCAGTAATCTCTTTATAGTAAAATTAAAAACAATAAGTTATTATGAGCTGGGACCAGAATTTTTACCTCTTTATATCAGATATTTCTTTATATTAGATCTCTTTATACCGAGTTTACACTGTATTTTGAGAAGAATCATGTTAAACCCTTCATCTGAATTTTACATTAATCCATTAAAAAATTTCTCTGTACAAAGTGAACAAGGAGTTGTCCAACATGACATCAAAGATTCTGTTGATGTTGCCGATCGCACGGATCCCCATCAGCAGTTTCAGGGGTTGGTTTCCCTTGAATGTTATTATGTAACTAGTTCATAATTTGGTGAAACTTCACCCAGGAGGGGAGGTCTATTGTCATGTGTCTTCATGCGTATACCCAGCTGCGATGCCCTTTCTCCCCTCTGTTGCCATGGTAACAGGTGTCTCACCTAGCTTCTGTTCTAGCCCCTGCCATGAACGACCCATTAGATATTCACCTGAGAGAAAGACAGAAGGTGGAAATTGTCATTGTTTGCTGTTGTGACCCTGAATTTGCATCAATTCACATTTTTAAGAAAAAAAAATCATACAAAAATGAAAACAAAAGAGCAACGATATTAATACAAATATTTGCTTGCACTGACATATCCACTCAGTGGGTGCCCAAGGTGCATGTATTTCAATTTACTAAATACATGTGATTAACATGAAATATTGATACTAATTGATACACTGGTCAATAAAATATATTTTGTTCTGGCCTTTCATAGTAATAACAGGGGCCTGTAACATGCAATTAAACTTACAATAAATATTAATCGTAAGTCTATGGCAAAACATGTACCATAGAGTTACGATTAATTTTCAAATTATCATATCTCCTGTATGTTACAGGCGCCAGGCGCACTCACCAGCAGTCTTGTGTACGTTAGATACAGTAAGGGGTTCGTCTCTGCTGACCAAGGCCCCTGCATCACCTGCACAGTCCGTCAATATATTCCCCTCGTCCTCATCTTCCTTAGCGCCGAGGGACCGGAGTTTACCAGTAACCAAGGAGACATCTGTTCTTTGAGAAGTGATTGAGGCAGCGGGTATCTCAACATGTTTGCTGGAACCTGGATGAGTGAAATAAAGAAAACATGGGGTATTCTATATCAATCTACATCCCCATCATCATCATCCTCCCCAATGCCTAGAGACCGGAGTTTCCCATTAATCTGGGCCCAATTGCAAGAACACTATTCCCCTTATCCTCATTTTCCCTAATGCCTAGAGACCGGAATTTACCAGTAAGCAAGGAGACATCTGTTCTTTCAGAAGTGCTGGAAGCAGCGGGTATCTCAACATGTTGGTTGTAACATAGATAAGTGAAACAATGAAAACATGGGGTATTCTATATCAATCTACATCCCCATCATCATCATCCTCCCCAATGCCTAGAGACCGGAGTTTCCCATTAACCTGGGCCCAATTGCACAAAATGGTCTTAGCTATCCTCTTTTTGCTGAGACCTCTCAACTTCATGTGCCATCCTCTAAACATAGACGTATTTACCCTTGTATCTTTGTGAAGAAGGTGGGACAAGAAGAAGAGGATAACTAAGACCATTTCGTTAAAAAAAGGCGACATCTGTTCTTTGAGAAGGACTGGAGGCAGCGGGTATCTCAACATGTTTGGTGGAACCTAGATGAGTGAAACGTAGAAAACCTGCTTGTTAGAACACGGCCATCAACCTACTCCCTAGCACTAAGGGACCAGAGTTTACCAGTAAGCAAGTCGAATTATATCATTTGGAAAGTTCTAGATGTAGCTGGTATCTATGGAATTGAAATTTATTTACTTTTTCACAGACATAATTTTGGCCCGTATTCCGATAGCGAGGTTTAAGTTAACCCTGGTCTAAATCTGTGGTTTAAGTATGGATAGCCAAAAGAGGCTTGAATCTATAATGATTGATGTTTAATTTACCAGCACATTTGGCACTCATATTATTTAAAACTGTCTCGGAATAAAAACTTCGATATTTTTCTACATTATTAGAGTATGGGAAAAGAGAGCAGTTAACATTCAAATTATTCATTGTAAATAACATTTTGGCACTTATGGCTACCCATACTTAAACCGCAGATTTAGACCAGGGTTAACTTAAACCTCGCTATCGGAATACGGGCCCTTCAATATAAAGTGACATGTCGAGGTAGTGGAGTCAAATACCCTGAAGGGTTCGCCTGAACAAAACAAACAAATTGTTAACGAAATAACACATTTAAAGAAAAGTAAAGAAAATAAATCTAAACATTAGCAAATGAAAAGTAACTGTTCAATAATAATAATTCAGAACCAGGAATGCCCAAAATTATTAGACAATGCCTTCAAAAAGTTGTGTAAAAATATTACCAGTATTTATTTTTTTTGGGGGGGAGGGGGCGCATTTCTGACATAATTATAGCAAGAATCTGTCCTGAATTACCATGAAAACTTAGAATGTGAAGCATGGATTTGATTTGTCTGGTGGTGAGAATCCAATCTCAAAGATGGATTTGACTAACCTGGTAAAAGTGTCTGGAAGTCTGTGATGTATTCCCCCGTCCACTCTCTAGCCTCATTGCACGCTACCTCCATCTCAAACGGCGTCACCACCGGACGATAAAACTCCTTTGAATCAATAAGACTGTTCTCAGGACATGCCACCAACACGTACACATCCACCTCCATGAAGTTAGCAAGCTTCGGGACATTCAGTTTCCCGACTGCGAACACGTAGCTCTTCTTCCCGGCATGTTTAATCAATGCTTTTAGATGTGAGATGATGCTAAGGTAGTTTGCCACGCCCAACGTACCTGCAAGGATACCGATCACATTAGCATCCTTTGCCTTCTCAATGAGATGATAGCGCCGCATCAGGGCACGGTTCACGTTGAGCGTTTCCTGTCTCCCGCAGCGGGTTGCTGGGTCAAACGTGAAGAAAGCGCATCGGTTCAACACCATCATAAAATTTGTCAACGTTCTGCTTTCAGAGCCAACATAGAATACGACATAGTCTTCAAGGCAGGTGTCGGGTTTCAAATTAAGCGTTCTACCAAAAAAGCGAACTGACTCCATCACTCCACCCTCCCTTTCCCCAGTCCTTTCCGCATCAATTGTCTCATTCTCATTGCCGGTAGCAGTAACAGATGTTTGCACATCATCCATCCCCTGTGACGTGCTGTTTGATTGTCCTTTGGAGCAGCAGGTGCCCGAGTTACACTGGCAGTCCAAACCCTCTGTCCCAGACACTCTGGTAGGGTTGGTTTGGAGACTCTGCTGAGGTGGCATGGATGGGGTCTTGTCTATGGTTGAGAAGGCAGCATTTGGATAGTCATCTTGAAGCCTGCTTTGTAGTTCACCTGAAAAATAATTTTTGTACTTATTAGTTTGATAATTGTTAAATACATGTAGTGCACCAATACTTTATTGCATTTCAGGACATTATATCTTTTGAAAGGTTTGTGATTAATTCCGCTGGGTGACGTAATGAAAGAGAATTTATTCCAGATTGTCACCAATGGCCCACAAAGAGGTACATACGCTCCTGCTGTTTGAAGTTACCCAGATGCTATGACAAATCATAGGCTGTTCCGGGTGGGGCCATATTATACTGTTATATATCTTTCCTTACATACTTTTTCCATCATAAAGACAGGGATGCCCTCCACCGACTGACCCTCTGAAAAATTTTAGTATTTGTTTTTTGCAGGTTACACCAATAGACCAATATTTTTCTTTTTCGGGCCTTAACTCATGACAAGAAGTAAAATTCAAGGGAAGTGAGAGTGATGCTCTCCTAAAGCTCCCTTTAAATGCCTTGACAGGAGTGATTTATAGAGCCCCTTGTAATTCCAATCTTTCTACATAAATATTTAGTTCCCTAAAAATTCTCCTGCAGAGCGCATAGGAGAGCCATTTCTAGCTACCCTGCAATTCTTAAAGGTCGGTCAGTGTCATGTTGTATACATATCCCATTCAGTGTTTGGTCGTTTGGATCAACTCTTTGTTTGTAAACAATTATCCAGTAAATATTTTATATGCGATTTTCCTAAGCAATTTTTGCCCAATTCATGTTTGCTAAAAATTGTTCACATTTACTTGTTTATTTTGTTGTTTGTTATCAAAATGGAAACAAAATCAATCAATCATAAGTAGCTGTTTAAAACGGAACATTTTTGGATGACTTACCCAATGCATGTTGGTACATCACATCTGAAAGAACAAGAACGTGCTGGTCGCGACTTGGAATCAATGACCGAAAACTCTCCTTGCAGATTTCCAAGTCTATGGTCCCTAGTCCAAAGACATAGAGCACAGGGAATCGTTTGGTGTCGCTGAGACAGGCAGGCCCATAGTGAATGATCGCGTCCGCTCCGGCATGCTGGGCTGCTACTTCATCCACACAGCAGCTGGGGAATAATAATAATAACCAATTATGTCACATAAATTTCCTAATACAGTCAAACCTCATTAAAACGTNTTAAACATGGATATTGTCAATATTCTAAAATGAAATGAATGTATTCTACAGTATTGTAATGTGAACTTGTTTCTTTTTTTTTTATTCGTCCTTCAGGTATTTCTGCGAGGACAGTGTTTTGTTGTTCATTCTTTTAGAATTATTTTTAATAAATGTTCAGTTGTTAACCAGAATAATAATCGTCCTCTAGTTTGTTTTATCTTTCTCCCCCAGCTTTCTCGTGGTTATGTAGTTTATTATTCCTTTCTTTCTAATTTCGTAAAGTTACACTTTTGATCATAACATAAATATATGCATCCAATTTAGCTACCGCTATATTCTCCCGTAGAGCGTCTAGGAGAGCCATTTATATATCCCCTGCAAATTGTAAAGGTTGGTCTCTGTCATGTCTTATATATATACCTTTAAGTGTAGCTGTTTAAAAAACATTTTTTTAAGACTTACCCAATGCATGTTGGTAGACCACATCTGAAAGAACAAGAACGTGCTGGTCGCAACTTGGAATCAATGACCGAAAACTCTCCTTGCAGATTTCCAAGTCTATGTTCCCTAGTCCAAAGACATAGAGCACAGGGAATCGTTTGGTGTCGCTGAGACAGGCAGGCCCATAGTGAATGATCGCGTCCGCTCCGGCATGCTGGGCTGCTACTTCATCCACACAGCAGCTGGGGAATAATAATAATAACCAATTATGTCACATAAATTTCCTAATACAGTCAAACCTCATTAAAACGAAGTACTTCCTCTATCCTTTTTCCTTTCATAATGGAATACTGTAACGTTGTTATATCTGTAATAAAGTCAGAACCTAACAATACCAGTATGCATTGCACCTGTATCCTCAGATAACATTTTAATAAAAGAGAGCATTTTTTAAATTTAAAAATAGCCACAATGAGCTCCAAAACAGCCCCCGCAAGATATGTTATGGGGCTATTTTTAGGAGGAAAGAGCTCTATATGAATTTAAAAAAAATTTAACAATTTTTACCCAGCCTACCTGCCATAGGAAGTATCGCCCAGGATGAAGACAGTGGCTGACGTCTTTGACTGGAGAATGCCAGCTAGTGATGCGGACAGGTATAAGAGATTATCTGGGAACTGCAAACCAACCTATACAAGGATACAGGACAGATATGAATTAATAACAACCAGGTCGGTGTTTCACCAAGTCTTTCTTAAAGTTACGCACGACTACTTTAAGAAAGACTGGAAGTTAAGAAGTGTAATACACATACGATTCTCAATCATTCAGTGGAAGTAATGATACCAGTCGTGCGTAAAGTCATTCTTAAAGTCTTTTGCAACTTAGTGAAACACCGCCCAGAGTAACAAAAAATGCTGCTCCACATAATGCAAAGCGCCTTGAGCACTCAGCAGAGTGGATACGTGCGCTATATAAATTGCATCTATTATTATTATTATTATTATTATAACACAAACAATAAGATTATTGTTTGCCACTTCTCTTTATTGATCACTCTTGTGTTCTTTGATCTACTCGGAACATCATGAATTAAAAAAAATCATTTTCAAGCTTTTGCTTAGTCCTTTTCAGGACTATTTCTTGAAAGTTAAGGCCTACACCACATGGTACAACGGTACCATAAAAATTTTTTAAAGAAGAATGAGGCCTGTGAAATGATATTTTAAGCCACTGATTTAGAAAACTTTTTGCAAACACTTTCTATTAATTTAGGTTAACAAGAACCATAATGGAATGGCTCAAATCTACTGGTTATTTTCATAAGTAGAATTTTCGTTCAGCTGTATCAAATGCTTTTTCTCATTAGTTATATATTCTTATTATTAAAAAGGCATTGAATAACATTGTTTTTGCCACATCCTAAATGCTACCTCAATGGCCAATGGTATATAAACTATTAAAGCTGTGAAAATATTAAGTTTCAAAATCAACATTAAGGTATCTAAAAGTTCTGAAACACAACATGTGACCAACATGTATGGAGGAACAAGGCATCCATGGTACACTTAGGGGGTGTTGCTCAAAATCAACTGCAAATCAACTGCAACTTTTCAAATTGTAACGCGCATTTTCATTCGCGCGTGGTGTGCGCATTTAACAAGACGCGCATGAAACAATGATTTTGATTGGCGCGTTCCGATCAACTGCAACTTGCGATCAATTGCAACTTTTGAGCAACACCCCAATAATCAATTTTCATAGATATCTTCATAGTGCCTGTATGAAGATTCTTCTTTTTTTGTATTATCTACAGTACAGCACAGGGCATTACAAAGTTCCAATCATGACAACGTCAGATTTTAAAATAGACTTGTACTCACCTTCTTAAATTCATTCATGTTGATAAAATCAGCACATCGTTCGACTTCATACTGTTCATAGATGTCTTGAGGTCTGTCAGCACGCTCAGATGCATCAACGGAGCGTTGCATTACCGCTAGGGCATCGGTGAAAAAGGCTGATGACGACATGGCTATTGAATATCATCAATTTTCAGATCAAGAATCTGGATGGAAATCAAGTGTAAAGTAAAGAGTTACAGAGCGAGACCAAATTGGGAAACATTGATATTTGAATAGAGTCAACTCTGTCTATTAAGTGGATGTGAATTCTTTAAAAAACAAAATCAAACCCTTTGGATGAGTTTCCTGTCAGCTATTTAGTGTTCGCCAGCTGTAGCTTTCTACTCCACCCATTCCCACGTGTTAAATTAAAGTTTTGTGGAACGATTGCTAACCTTCGAACATAACCTACTGATCTCCAACTCCATCTATTCACCTATTGTATGAACTATTTTGCGGCTTCTGATTAACATCAGCTATCGTCTCACCTTGCACCATCTTGTGATTATATCACTTGACAATGCTGGTAATAAAATGTTCTCTATGTTTATGAATGTACATGTATCCTGACTGCTTCCAATCCTCTTGTGTCATCTAGATGTACGTTGTATTCCTGTAAAAGTCAGTCTATGTTCATGTGAATGCTTGCCTTGTTGTATCTGTTCTACTAAATATATTCAATGTATGCACAACTGTAGATATCTGTCACCTGTCATACATGTACTGAAGAATATTTGTTGTGTTGTCACTGTTGTCTATGCACTTTGCACATGTATCTTTGTGTGAGCTTCTGTAAAACTGTTCTATGCTCAGCTCAATCTAGAAATCCTCAAGAATGAACTCAAGTTAAAACTCTGTTTCAATGCAAAGTGAATTTTCATTGTCTACTTTGTTACCTGCATTGTTCTAAGCTGTAGCTGTTATTCAGGTCAAACTCTCCACAAAATGTAACAAAAGAGGAAAATCCTATATAAACAGGGGTCAGCAACCTCTGCACACCTCTGCAAATAAATGCTGTCCATGTATCCTCATAGATTGTCAGGGGTGCTGCTCCTAATGAGCAAACTGGCATATCCTTTCAAAATAAACTGAAAAGAAGGAAGCCTGGTATTAAACAAAAAGTGTTTGAGATTCTGCTCATAGCATCATCTTCTGATCTCCAGCCTAGGGCATCCCCTTCTTGTACCGCAAATATTCAAGAACTCCACTGTGCTACCTACTCTGCACCTACTCTGCACCCTTGACCAGCTTCCTCCACATACCTTCTAAAAGAAACCACAACCCTTAACCTTTTACCCGTCCTTGTCGAGGATACGCACCAGCGCTCGCACGCTCTTGTCGACGATCCTCGACAATAATACAGCAATGCAATAAAACCCGTACAGTTGTATAATAGCG
>BQKZ01000033.1:303421-321129 GCA_036244855.1 Temnopleurus reevesii
CCCCCCCCCCCCCCAAAAAAAAAAAAAGATAACAGGGTGCTATAGGATTTTTTTTCACTGCTTGCCCAGTCAGGAAAGTGAATTGAAAAACCACTTGCCCGAACATCAATTTCTCTTGCCCTAAACACAAAAGTAAACAAAAGCAGTTGCACACACATGTATATTATCAAATTTGGTTGAGCTGTCAGTGAAGTTGGTCAAATGATATATCTTGCAACTGAATGCTCACAAAGAATTCACAGTAAGTCAATAATTTATATACTCTCGGACTTAAAAAACATTACTTGCCCATTTGGTCAAGTAACAATTTAATTTACTTGCTCTATGGCTCAATATTTGTTGCCCCGGGCATTTGGGCGTGTGGATTTGTAGCACCCTGGATATAAGGGATAAAGGGATTGCACAAAATCAACATGACATTTTGTACATGACCCATATTATTTCTGCGTGTAAACAAAAGCCCAGACTATGGGTAAATGATTTATGCCTCACCATAGAAATCACATCACAACAGTGCTAGTGCCGATACAATTATTGTATATGTACATAATGCTCTTCAGGATGTGGGTGTTGTTGATTTTGGCAAAAGTTCTAAAGTCAGGGAGGCATTAAATCTTATATTAATCTCTCATAATCCCAAGCTAAAAATACAGCATGCATGTCGCCTCTCGGGACAAGGCAAATTGTGTGTACTCAGCAACTGAGCATACTGTACATGTGCACTGTATGCCAAAGTTTCCAATTCAAGGATGCTCATCAAATGTGGAAAGGAAAACTTTGAAATTCATAACTTTCAAACCGGTTCTCCAATTGTGCTCAAATTTGAACCATTTGATTATCACATTTTTCTTCGTTCACTGACAACCCATTAATATCTGGGTGACATTTCCCTGTGTTTGTTTACTAGATCAGTCCACATCAGCATGCAGTTACACGTGTACAGTACAAACTATATAAACAGTACATTTATTACTTGTTCATGCTTTTCAGTTTTGAATGTTTTGACTCATGAATTTTTCTCTCTCTCCCTCTTTCTCTCAATCTTTCTCTCCCTCTTTCTCCTTCTCTTTCTCTCTCTCTCTCTCTCTCCCTGTGCCCTATCCTATGTTTTTATTCCCTCTGCAGGTGTGTGATATGTATGCTTGATTTCCAGTTAAACGACCCGATCCGTCTCCTCCCCTGTATGCACATCTACCACACAAAGTGTATAGACGATTGGTTGATGCGCTCGTTCACGTGCCCTTCATGTATGGAACCCGTAGAGGCCGCTCTTCTATCCACTTACGATGACGGACACTAGGTATTACGCAACAGAGACTTTATGAGAATATATTTTTTGTAGTTATCTGAGAGGGTGCATGAGAGTGAAGATGCGCGAGTGAACTTTCTACAAGTACATCGAAAAGTCGTTTGACCTTTGACCCCTGCGAGTGATATATTCGATGTGGAGGTAGCAGAAGTTATATTAGATACATGTAGCATGTTTTTGGTGGTCTCCTCAGTCCATCTTGGAGTATTGAAAATACACATATTTATAACATCATGCTGTTATTTCACGAGTCGCCTGTTTCTGGCATTCATGTAGCGTGTGAAAACCAGCGGTTTTAGCCAGAGCAGTCTGCAAGAACATGTAATCGATGTACACGTAGATCTTCTGTATGCGTGTATGTGTACATACACTGTAGGTGTGGTATGTAACGGAAGCCTACTTGTAACGGATCAGCGTACAGGCTTCATTCATACACGACTGACATGTAAGTTAAGGCTTTGCACTCAGATGAGATTTGCTACATATTAACGGAGACATCGGGAAACAGCAAGTTGAAGGTGCCTCACCACTCCAACAAGTATTGTCGCCTGAAACTACCCAAGAAAATGAGGAAATGCATCATTTACTTGCATTGTTGTTCATCTATTTATGACACATAAGTATCGTGAATGTGGTCATGTAGAGATCAATTCAAACTTTACACCCAACATCCAAATGTGAAGAATGCACCTTTGCACATACGAGAGAGAAGCACGTACACATCTGTACATATAGGCCTACATTTACGTACATGTATACAAAGCTCATATTTTTCATAAGTTTTTTTTTTATTTATTATTTTTTTTTTATTATGAATCGATTTACATGTACATCCTTGTAGACTGATACAATGTATGTACAATCATCCCTATTTTATGCTCACATTCAAATTAGCATATTTTCTAGATTTCAAGTTTGCTCCAGTTTACATGTAGTTTTCTATTATAATTACACTCTTGATGGTATGTTAAATAAGTGGTTACAAAATAGAGATTTTGTCTGGTCTTTGGTCATAAAAATGTCCAGATTCCCTTATTATTGATCAAGTCAATTAGGTCCATTCCATTTTAATACTTTTCATCTCCACACTTGAGGCTTTGATATCAGTTCTTGATTGAATATTGCCATTAGATATCAAACCAAAAAAGTAGTTTTTCGTCTCACTTGGATGAAGTTTCTCTCTATTTGAATTAATTCCCACATTTGTACATGAGTTTGATGAATAATGATAAAACTTCTAGACGAAATGTACAGTACACCCAATCATTCTGCAACTTTCATCTTTATGTGCAGAAAAATCAGTCCATCATCTGATAGATAAGATCATTCCATTTATGTTTCAAGAAATAAATGGCACACAAGTACAGTACAGCATAATGTTATATTCCTGTATTGGCAATCTGATAATAGAAGGATTAAAACTGACAATTGTCTGATTCACTGTATCATGTTGATATTGAGCCCAATGTTCAGGTGCTCAGGGCGCTACAAACCCACTTGCCCGAATGCCCAGGGCAACAAAATTGGGCAATTGGGCAAGTAAATAAGATTGTCACTTGCCCGAAAAGGCATAGAAATTGTGTTTGGGACATTAATTTGAGAAGCCACATGTGCTGTCGGGCAAGTGGTGCAGAAAATTATTGTAGCACCCTGGTGCTATTCCTAGTTAATAATTGAGAATTTAAATTCATAGGTAACAGGGTTGTTTAGAATAGGGAACTATGCATGCACTTGTAAGTCAATTTATACATGAATCTCTTGGAATCTCTTGAAAACAGATGATTTTCCATCAGGAATATGCTATTCATTTCAGGAATTGCTATAAATTTCCTTTGAAATAGTAAAGCACTTAAACACACAAGTTTTTATTACCTTAGAGCTTTTAAGAATAGGAAATGTATTACCGGTAATCCAAATGGTAAGACAATGAACTACTACAGCCATTATAAATGTACCCAACATCTGCAAAACTGGTTGCATTGATGTTTCATGTACATTTACACTGTAAACCCAGTTGATAGAAAACCCATGGTACATGTAATCCAGTTCTTTAGGAAAAACTACCGCACTTGTGTATGTGTGTGTCCATGTGTATATGATTAACATACTTGATTTGTTAATAAACGAAATGAGTTTTATAGTCAAAACAGTGTGTGTGATTGTCAATTTACCACATTTACATGTCATTTATTTTTTTTGCCAAATATAATGATTTTATCATGTTGATAGGTTTTGTAATTCGAAGGTTCATTTACTCATCATTATTTGTCACCCTTTGTTGATTTATGTATTGTTGTATGAAATTATGATCAATTTACCATATGGCCTTGATTGTTATTCATCCACCCATTCATGTAACCTAGAAAAAGAGATTACATCTACACACAATGCTAAAAAGTAAAAGTATACATCAACTCTGGTGAAGAGAGTGTATGTGTACAATTTAGTTTGTACATGTACAATTGTACGTGTTGCATACATGTGTATGCAAGTAAATTGGTTGAAGATCATCAATAACAGTGGGTTGTCATAGGCAACCGATGAAAACAGTTTTGCACAAGCATTTGGACGAGACAGCTTTACATTTTCATGTACATCAGATGTTCATCGGCAGATAGATCAGCCTGCCTCAATTTACTAAGTAGGGACATGTGTGGAAGTTGGTTGGTTTTCATCTATTTTCCATAAAGTGTAAGCTTCTTTTCTTTTATATCTGTACAGACCTGTGCATAATACACACACACATAAATGTTTTGGTACAGGTTTTACATTGAACCATCGGTCCATTGCCTTTTACTGTATGAGCAGTGGAAATCTGGTTTGTAGTATCATGAAACAAAACCCTAAGATACCAGAATAGTCGAACAGAAATGTTCTGTAAAAGCCAAAATGTTAGCATACATAAATTTTAGCAAATACACTGAATGTCAGACTTTCTCACATAGCATGTTATTATTTTTAGATTTTGAAAGATTATTGTACACAAGTCTTTAGGCATTCTAATGAGTGAACATTTTGGCGAATTCATGGTCGTGAAATTCATGAAAATAAAACCCCAGCAAAAATTTCAGCTTATACAGTACTGGGTTTAAAGACTACCAGCATATAGACAAGAGGCTATTTATATTGTTCATAGTGCGAGGTAATCGACACCCATCATTACAGGTATCCCATGTGGAGATGCTTCATACAATGCAGAGATTTGTATTTAATTCCAGCTGTATTATCTATTTCCTCTGTCCATGTATGCCAGCAACCTTTAGAAACACATGAACAATACTCAGCTCAACACGGACTAATCATTCCTTCCTTTTACAGGGTGTAACTTTTACATGTACATTTTAAACTGTTCAAAACCGTACATCAATATGAAGAGGGTTTCCTTTGTACATGTAAAGACTTTGCAGTCTTGGTGCACCATGTATGGATTTCACTGTGAGCAGAAGGGACAAAGTATCTTGGACAAAGTAAATAAAATTATCCAAGCATTTACAAGAGCTAGATATACCAAAAGGAATTGCCATCATCCTTATTCCTCCATGAAATATCAATCAGGATTCATGCAATTAATGGGGGTGTTACTTTCTATTGAAAGGAGTTGTTTATTTTGTCCAAAATCATTTGTTCCTTCTGCTCACAGTGTTTATAAATGATCCATGCATAGAGAGGCATTGTACATGCATGAAGGCAACAAACTTCTGTTATCAATGATCAGATACTGCAGAATATTTTTAAAATGGAAGGGGGGGGGGGGAGGATGCTGTTTGGGGCTGTATGTTACCATTTTTGCTTACTCCCATCATGACCTAATGTAGGAATTTTCTCCTAGGTCCATGCTTCCATAGACCTGCAATGCTGTCTCTGAATGCCTACTGGGCTGAGATGTACATGTACATTGTAATAGCAAATTATTCGCTTATCTTAGGCAACACATATTATTAGCTTATTTTCTAGCTTCAAGAAATTGTGAAATACATATTTCATGTTTTAGGTTGGCCAATAGTTTCTCAAGGTGGTGATATTTTTGTAGCAGACATATAGACATCCGAATGCATAAAACCTCAAGAAGCGTGGATGGAGTTGCGGCTCAAAAAAATTGGTTTAAAAAAAAAAAGATCAAACCATGCATGCCTGATTTTTTTCAGAACCAGCACACATTAAATATTGTGATGTTTCACTTTGGTATAAATAAGTTATCAGTCAATTGATTACATGTACATGTATTGTTTCCAATCTACATGTCGCATACAGATTGGTTGTTAGTGTTGCATTGGAGCAATGAGGAAGTGTGACCTGCTTGCTTGATAAGGAACTAAGGACAGAAAAATTAGCGTGCCTGGATGCAAATAATAACAAAACTGATTTTTGGATTAACAAAGAGCTGTGTCAACTCCAGGGAATAATTTTTCCTGGTATCGCATTGCAATTTGCTATGAATTTTAGCATGATTGCTTCACACAGAATGTATTTTGTGCAGCAACTATCTCACATAGAACTGTACAGTAAAGTGTTGGAAATATTTCCTCAATGTCTAAAACTGCTAATCAAATGTGAAAACTAAAATTATTCCCTGAACATGCATGCCTTGGGCTGACGCTTGTGAACTGTGTATGAATGCAAAATAGAAATTGAAAAGCAAGCTTTTACCAGACTTATCCCTGCTTGTAATACACAGGGAATAGTTAGAATAAACAAATTATTTAAACAGATACAATACCTGAAGATCATACTTTCTGACATAAAAAGTGTAATTAATAGAATAATTTGTTTTTGTTCATATATGTTAGTCAGAATTCGTTGCTTTACCTGTTTTCACAATGAAGCTAAGAATAATTGGATCCAGTGGTATCACTGAGCATTATAGTAATAGGAGGTAACTAAAAAATTCTGGCATGCACTACATGCTACTGAACTGATTGTTTCCTTCTTCATTTGGTTCAGGTGCTTAGGTTATTCTTATTCTTTAGTAATTATCAACTTGTTAATTGTTTGATAGCCAACTTGTACACTGTACTGTGCTGCCTGAGCAAGGAAATGAAGCAAATTACATACACACAAGAAGAAATGTCTTGTTAACATTTCTAAATTTTTGTCCAGAGGGACAAAATAAATCTTTAGTGTTTATTAACCGGCTCTCATATTAATAATGATAATAATAGTGGCTATTTGCATAGCGCACAGGTCCACCTCTCAGTGCTCATGTATTGTACATGTAGTTGCATTTATGAATTTTGTCTCAAAATCTGTACTGTCACTTCAACGTGTTGCAAGAAGAAGTCATTTACTGGATGTACCAACTTTTGGCACCTATGGGTTTCTTTTACTTTTACTCTTGCTGGTTTAATTTGCGAAAGCGGCTGTGAAATAGAAAGTGGCCTTATGTTATTGATATTATTTTCTTCATATTCAAAGACATATTTTTATGTTTGTTGAAAATGCATTTTGTATTCTAATATTTATGCTATAGTTTAATTGTAACTTGATGGAACACATGTTCTGTATGTAGTCAGAACGCTGTTGATTCATACACAAATTTATTATCCAGTGCTTTGTTGTGTAGCATTTTGTGCAAATGAAGAGTCTTTGTTTGAGGAAGTGAAATTTAATGTCTTTAATCTAAACAGATTGCCTGCTTGTATATATATATATATTAAATCATATTTTCCCATATTTGTTTCCAAGGCATTGAGTGAGAAATAATGTAAGAAGGGAGTTATATGTTACTCCCTTTCAGTCCTATGTTACACTATACATACGTCCATGTATATCTTTGAAATTTTGCATTTACATAGTAAAATATAGACAATAAATCCTACCATGATTTCCATAACTTGGATTCAATATGTATTTTGGTAAAAAAAAATTGACAAGTTAGTCATTTTAATCTTCGTAATTATTATTATTATTTTCTCTTGTAAGTTGTAATAATGCAGTATTAAAGTGATTAAGAAGGTGTTTAAAGTTGATTAACTCCAAACATTTCATTACCCCCTTGCATTTCAGTTATTTATAGATTATTTATCATTAGTATCATCATTCATATGTATGGCTCCAAAACATGTATAGGAAGAAAATATTGCAAAAGCAACAAGAAAGCTATAAGTACGGTATGATTTACATAACTGTAATCTAATGCATGAAGAACAAAGAACATTGTAGAAAGGAGAAACATGGAATCATAAATACAAGTTCCTAGTACAGTCAAACCTGTCTATAAAGACCACCCAAGGGAGACAGAAAAAGTGGTCTTTATGAGCAGATGGTCTGTATAGACAGGTTCATTTACATGTAAATTGCATTCTAGGGAGTCAAAAAGGGTGGTCTTTAAGGACAGGTGGTCTTTCTATACAGGTGGTCGCTAGAGCAGGTTCGACTGTACATGCATAATTTAGTTGAACTTTTATTGAGAGCATTTGTTATATATAGGTGTCTATGGGGAAGTGTATCATCATTTATGTTGTCTATTACAAGCTACATTGACATTTTATATATTGTGGTGCTGTGTTATATGTACTTCACAGACAAGTTGGAGCTTTTCTTTGTGCCACAAATGTTCAAAATTAGCAAGTTAACAACGTCCTTTTAGTTTCAACAAGTCTCATTTTCCAATTCTCAAACACACTTGCTTTTCATTTATGGAAAAGCGTAGTTATTCATGTTGCAAAATGTCTTATATTTGTAATTTTCAAACTTTGTTTTTATTCTTATTGTATGTGTTATGGGCCTTGCGCCAGAGATGTGTGGACTAATGGGCTACCTGAAAAGGTAGCTGGAAGTGATTTTAGTGCAATAAAAGGTTATTATGTATAACACATTTCAGTCAGTCAAGCATGTTATATCTTCTTGAGTTGACTCCTGTTGGAATTTTGAGTGGATGCATTTGGATTCTTAGATGGTACAAGAATGTGGAAAGGTAAAGCAGAATTAAGGAGAAATAATGTGCTTTAAAACTTGGTCTCTGCCAGAAAAAAAGTGCTTTGAATTAAAAGCAGAAAAATCAGACAAAAAAAAGTTTGATGTAAATCAGACAAGAAATAAGAAAGTTATGAATATTTCAATGTTATAACTGAACAGTTGTTTGTTGTGCAAATTGGCAATGTTATGTCACATGATATGACGTAGATCATGCACTTCTCTGCAAACAGTTTATAATATCATATTGTTTAAAGAATTCCCCCTTTTCAATTCTTAAAGGGGAATTACACCCTGCCAATAATGCACTGTCAGTAAATGAAGAAAAATCAGATAAACAAACTAAAAATTTGAGCAAAATCGGATAATCCGTTCAAAAGTTATGAATTTTCAAAGATATCATTTCCACCTCTGCTGGGCATCCTTAAATTGGCAACGTATAGCCAATAGCATAATCTGTGATGTCATACATGGAGAACTCGTCATTTACTTTGTATATATCATATTTCAAATGAGGAATCAACAGAGTTCTTTCTGGAATGCTTGCAGAATTGATGTGGCTATAATATACATGTATTTAACTGAAAAGAAAAATTGTCTACTTTTCTGGAAAAAGAGGAAAATGTGAAATTTTGTGTACAAAGTGAATGGAGAGTTCTCCATGTGGGCAGCCATATTGTGCCTGTACATGTGCCAATTTAAGGAGCCCATGAGGGGTGTAAATCAAAACTTTGAAAATTCATAATCGTTGAATGGATTATCCGATTTTGCTCAAATTTTCACAGTTTGTTCATCTTATTTTTCTTCATTTAATGATAGCAATTTAATGTCTGAGTGTAGTTCCCCTTTAACGCAAAAAGAATATTTTTATAATTGATACATGTATATACATGGGTACAGATGTATCAATTGATTCAACCTTTTGAAGAAAAAAAATAAGGGTTTATGGAGCAAATCGTGTTTTTTTTAACAATAAGTTATAATAAGTTTACTGACAGGAAGTGCATGACCTACGTCATGACATGTAACCGAAAGCCATGTGCTTTGACGAATGCCGTACAGTAATTTATGAAAACCAATGTTCAATCATTATCATTGAACTGTTCATAACTTTCTTATTTTGTGTCGTATTTATTTCAAACTTTTTAGGCTCCATTCGTCTGATTCTCTGCTTTTAAAGCAAAATTCTTTGGCACAGACCAAGTCTTTAAGACATTGCAAGGTTTTTTTTTTGTTCATGTGCAATCCTGGCTATATGCACCTCCAAAATGTAATGCAATAATCCATCTGCGCAAGAATCTGAAAACTTGAATTGTTTATCACTGTTTGATAAAGATGATTATAATTGATGATGATGATGATGATGATGATGATGATGATGATGATGATGATGATGATGATGATGATGATGATGATGACTATGATGGTGATGATGATGATGATGATGATGATGACTATGATGATGGTGATGATGATGATGATGATGACTATGATGATGATGATGACTATGATGATGATGATGATGATGATGATGATGATGATGATGATGATGATGATGATGATGATGACTATGATAGTGATGATGATGATGATGATGATGATGATGATGACTATGATGATGATGATTGTGTTGATGCTTGCCACTAGCCTAGTCCCTATCTGTTTCTCCTTTTCAGTGTGTCAAGGATTAAAAAAAAATACAAGGTTACATCCTTTAGTTATAATTATAGACACTTTACATGTGAAAACATAAACATTTTTCTTATTAAGAATGTTTGCCAAAAAACGGCGAAGGCGAAGTCAAAGCTGCAATGCTTGTCAATGGTTGATATTACGTGTGTTTTGGCGACACCATTGATTATTTTACTGGTAGAGAGATCGATAATTGCTCTCCACATTCAGTCATGGTTGGTAGTTTGGTGAGACCAATTTGAAGACTAGCAACTGAATAATGATTCTTAATCTTCCCTGCTCCAAGTATTCACACACAAAATTGGTGTGAGGAATTTCCTTTAGACCTGACATTTCTTTTTTTTTTTAAGGCTGATCTTTTATATATCTGAATCTAAAAAAATAAATCTTCATTAAATTTCGAATATATAAAAATGCTGCAAATTGGCACTATGCAGTTGGTATATCGGCTATATTGACCTCATGAGTATGATCGTTAATTTCATTCCAAAACGTGTGAGTGAATAGCTGATTACGCAATACCTTACCCAATTGTGCAGGTGATGTAAGGTGATTTTCTTGTAAAAACTGCTTGATTATATTGCATTTTAAGCATGGAGGGTGATGCAGAGTCCTTGAGGAAAATAGGAGCTGTTTTGACAGATCAGAAGCAACAACTTTCCGAAAGATTTCGTGCTCTTTTCACGTTGCGAAATTTGGGAGGAGAGACGGCGATTGACTGGATCGGGAAAACGTTTTCCGATCCGTCTGCATTGTTGAAACATGAAAGTGCTTATTGTTTGGGGCAGATGCAAGATGAAAGAGCAATTCCTCTTTTGACGAGTATTCTTCGAGATGATTCCCAAGAAACCATAGTGAGACATGAGGCTGGTAAGTAATAGATTAGGTCATGGACAATGTCCCATCTGACCTAGACAGAAAAATCTGACTCTCGAAGGGTTTTTTTTAACGATTTCTGACTTTTTGGTGGTGCCCCCTCCAGAGAGTCAGAAAACGCGGAAAGCCGAAAACGCCCCAATTCAGCGTGTAGTGCAGGTTGTTGAAGCTACAATACACAGCGTCTATGGGAGTTGGGGTGCTGCCGCGCACCCTCACGAAAATTGGCTATTTTATATTTGTATAATATTAACTTAAGTCTTAACTATGAATATGATGAAAAAAATATATAATTTTTCAGATTACCTTGAAGGTTTCCCCCAAAAACCTTGAAAATCTGTGTTTTCTGCGTGAAAATCAGAGGGTATCACTACAAGTACAACTTCATCACAGGCGTCTCTAGCGGCGTTAACGGTCTATTGAGGAAGGATGCGTAGCCAGGCGATAGCCTCAGCGGAGCAAATCCTGATCGAAATAGACCCGTTTTATCGGTCTACATCTGACCCATCCGTCTCTGCGACTAGTTCGATTATATCCAACTTTCAACCAGCAGGATTCATGAATATTAACGTATTAAATCTGGTATTTTACATTTTATGTTAGTCAGCTAGGGCACGTAAGATAAAAATACAATGTAAATATAAATGTAAATGTCAGTTTGATAAAAGAGAATGATAACATAAAGTGTAAAATGTCAAATGAAGCCCGAATAGGAAGCTAGATGGCATCGAGCTACTCTGCGACCTGCGGACTTCGTGGTCAATTTGCGCCGCAACTCTGGCGATGCGGATCGCAGAAAATGCTCGAGATTGTACGCTCAGGATGCGGAAGTGGGGGTGGGGGGGGGTGGTAGTTGAATTTTCTAGATAGCCATTTACTACGTCCATGAAATTTACAACTTCACAAGTGTACAAATTACAACTTCTACTACGTCCAATATTGGTTTTTTTATGTATATGATCAAAGTTTACACCAACTAAAGCTTTGGTCTATTTATGGTTAAATGATTGTTGATAAGTTCAATAAAACAGTATGAATTGAATTGAAAATTGCACAAAATTGACGAAATGGCAGAGAGAGAGAGAAATTTGGTTTTACGGCGTGTATCATTTAAATTTGAATATTTACGCCAGGAGATGAAAGAGAGAAGGAGGCGACCGGCCGGGATCAAACCCTTAACCAACACGGGTCAATTTATGTCTGTCCCAAACCAAACAGCTAACAGCTTGATTACAGGCGCACGCCACGACGCCTCAGTCAATGGAACACTTTGTCTTAAAGGCCAAACAAAATGAATTAATTTTTAATGGTGTCACTTTGTTTAAGGTGTAATCATATTTTCATGATGAAAAATTATTACATCATTTTATTTATGTATATTATTCTTGGGCATGCCTGTTCCTTTTGTCTCTAAATTTCTAATTCTATTGACTATTTGCACCCCACAATCCCCAGAATTTAGACTTTGCCATAATACACTCATCTATTGTGTAGAGAACTTAGTCATTAATTTGTCTTTTAAAAATGTATTCATGGAGGACAGGAGGAAGCAATATTTAATTTGAAATCTCAGCCTTTTTATATGCCAATCTGGATCCTCAATCTGTGAAGTTTTTAGGACCAAACTTCGGTAAATTTGCTGAAGTCACATTCTCCTTTCAAACAATTGGAGAGAAAAATAATTCAGCAGTTTTGCACGCCAGATTCAATTAGGGTTCCCACAACCTAGAAAATATCTTTTTTTTAATGTGGAAAAAGTCTGGAGTAGATGAAAAAGATATCCCTCAAATTTAAATCAGGAAAAATCTTGGAATTGGACAATAATGATTTTTGTTAATCAAGGATGTGTCAAAATAGGTCGAAATGAGTGAATTATGTTAACAAAGTTGTGGAATTTAGAAAATTCACCAGGGAAAAAAAAAATCAAGGAATTTTATTCTCCTCCAATAGTGGGAATCCTGTTCATAATATTTAAAAAGATAATAATATTTTTCTCTTTCAGGAGAGGCCCTTGGTGCGATAGGATCCCCAAGTAGTATTGAAGTTCTCAAAGAGTTTGAGCATCATCCGGTGCAGGAGGTATGTAAGAGCATATGAATTTCTATAGACACCAGGATATATGACTGGAATGTCGCAGTGAAACAGCTGGACAGCCATATTACCACTTGATGTTACACCATCCGTGTTTTCACAAAGTAAAAATCACGGCCCAGCATAGCCCCAGTTCAACGGGCATCCTATCGATTCTATTGAAGGACACATTTCACTGGATTTGTAACTCTATTTCATGTAATTATACCTTCTGGCTCCCGTCACTTCGTGAAAACATGAATGATACATCCGATATAAATAAAATTAACCAAATCCAGCTAGTTTGTGTGGTAAGGCTGCTGGGAAATGGCTTCAATGTTTTTATACATAGTGAGTTTTGTCCCAGTTCAGAGTATTTTATCTTGATCGAGATCCAGAATGAGATATCTAATTTTTCCATGATATTCATTACATCTTACATGGAATGGTTCATTTCATTTTAGATTCATTCTTTCAATTTTTCTTCAAAAACAGATATCTGAAACTTGCCAACTCGCCCTTCAACGTATCGAATGGCTTGGAAGACAGCAGAAGACTGCAGAAGAATCACGTCTGAAACCAAACCCCTTCAGTTCCGTTGATCCCGCACCACCGGCCCCGGAGAACGATGTAACATCGTTGAAGAAGATTCTACTGGACAGTGAACAGCCTCTGTTTGGGAGATACCGGGCAATGTTTGCCTTGAGGAATCTCAATACAGAGGAGTCTGTACTGGCATTAGCTGAGGGTAAGCCAATTTACAGTATGTGTTTGATAGATAACAAAATAGTAACATCCTCTCCTTCAGGAATCTAAAACACAGTATTCTGTTCTGGACTGTGTTGGGTAAGTGAGTCTAAAACCTGTGTCTGGTAGCAGTAGGGCTGTGTTTGCAATTAGGATGCAAAATATGGAGGAGTCTGTTCTGGCCTTAGCCAAGGGTAAGTTCATCAATAGCAGCAGATTCTATCCAAGATTCTTCTTCTTCTTCTTCGGAGGAGGACTTGTGTCTTGTGTCTCCATTAGAAAAAACTTTATTTTTGTAGTTAGTGATAGACTATCCCTTAGAACTGGCAATATTGGAATAACAGCATATTCAAGATATGACTACGTATGAATATACCAAATTTTTAAAATGTTTGGGGCTGAAAGTGTATGCACTGTCCTATATATGTGTCGGGCATGTGATAAATTCCAAAAGAAATAAATGTCTTTTCAAGTAATACATCATGAAATATCACACCCTCCACCTGTTCCTATCTCTTTTCCCATAATGTGTACATGTAGTTTCTTTAAAGGTTCTCTTTCTCAGTGCAATCACATGATCAGAACTTGTGTTTATCTTTAACCCCTCCGTCCTCGACATTTTGGGCGATCTATCTGTTATGCGAAAAAGTATCACCACAACGTTTCATGACTTCTTTCTTTCAAGTATTGCACAACTTTTGATACCAAATATGTTAAGCCCAAAATGGCTCAAAATACTGATTTTTTTTTTTGTACAAATTCAATGGAAATCCTGTTTTCATTAAATGTATATAAATACATTGATATCCTCATTTTCATATGATAAAATCAGCAAGTTCAGCATAATTATGTTTCTAAATGATTCAGCAATAAAGTGCATGCCTTCACAAAAAAACTAGTGATGATATTTTTTAAGGCGATGTATTGAATAATGACATATTCATGATTATGAGTATTCATTCATTTGAATATGGCACTTCAATATTTCTGATTTTTCAAAATTGTAATATCATGCAGCTTTATTCAATAAGTCTTAATTCATCTTGATCATTTTTCTTCAGGACTGAAGTGCCCAGACAGCGCCCTCTTTCGTCACGAGATCGCCTACGTCCTCGGTCAGATGCAGCACCCAGCGAGCGTGACCCAGCTCCAAGAGCAGCTAGCCCTGGTCACTGAAGACCCCATGGTGAGGCATGAGTGTGCTGAAGCTCTAGGGTCCATTGCTGCAGAGAAGTGCCTGAAGACACTCCAGGGGTATGTGAAGGATGAGGCAAGGGTGGTCCGGGAGAGCTGTATCATCGCCTTGGATATGTGTGAACATGAGAATAGTGATGAGTTCCAGTATGCCAATGCTCTTGGAAAGCTGGATGGTGATGCACCCAAGGAGGAGGTAGTGGAGTCATGATGAACATCGGTTTTAATTGATTCCAAGGGAGGTGCTTCATTGCTATGGACTTCTATAAACTTCTAAGCTCCATTATAGAAAACTGTTTGCCATTAAAAATGCTGTCGAACTTCTTTATCAGAATTTTCCCAGTGTTTTCGTTTTTGCAAAAGTTTCTTTAATAGCAAAAATATTTAGGCAGGGGGTTGCAAATACCCAGTACACCAACGCTGTAGGAAAATAGGAAGGTGATGGACCAAAGGAGGATGCGATGGTTATCAGTTTTATTTTAATTGCAAGGGGAGGTGCTTAATCGCTCTGGACTTGTGTAAACATCTAAGCTCCTGGACAGAAAACTTTTTGCTATTTTATCAGAATTGTCCCTGTGTCAATGGTAAAATTGATTTTGCCATAGTTTTTATTTAAGATTGCAAACATATTTTAATGGCATAAAGCTTTGTGCAGGGGATTGAGGAAGTATTTTAGAACAGAAAGGAGATTAAATATTCAGTACACCAATGCTGTAGGAAAGCTGGAATGTGATGGACACAGGGAGGAGTTAGTGGAATGGTGATGATCATCGCTTTTATTTTGATAGCAAGAGGAGCTGTATCATCGCTCTGGACTCATTTGAACATCAGAAGTACAGTTGAACTCTTTTATATTGAGGTCCTGGAACCAGCAAAATGTCCTGAAGGATATTCACCCTTGTTATATTTGGCCAAACTATAATAGAGAACAGGAGCTTAAATCCGAGTTAAACTTGGCTTATGACTTTTTTAATGCATGCTCATTGTTTGTAAGCACGTCCCTATCATGTGCAAGCTAGTCTTCGTATGAGTCTTATTTTATCAATCGTGAGAAACATACAATATTCAAGTTCAAGATTTTAAAAACTAAACACCTTTTTAAAATCATGGCATGGTTAAGGTAGTTGGTTTTGTGTATACCACTAACTTGCAACTTATCATTTTAGGCCTGAAATACCATGTAAGGACAAATAACTGCACAAAATAAACAACTCCAAAGTGAAACCTGCACAATTACTCTTAGTCCACGCCAAGTAGTGACGGAGGGTTCCTTTTCGTTTAAATTTGCTAGAGTAATCCCGTTTCATCCACAAACAAACAGAAACAGGTATAGAATGAACTTTTTTGTCCCTTCATCACCGTCTTGCTTCTTTTAATAATTCTATGACATATGAGTCATCGGATGATGAGTAAAGGGAGCTTGCAGTGATTGCCAAGAAGTCTAACCTTTAGAAAAATAGACTGGATTGCAAGGTCCATTTTCAAAATTGCTTCTCTGCCATCATAGGTGTCTAGTATAGAGATGTTTCTCATAGACTTGTGATTGATATCAGTCGTACAATTGATTGGAAAGCTTTATGTTACTGGGGCCCTGGACAGGTTGGCATTTCTGCTAATCAGTATCATTTTGGATATTTCTGTTCAAGAAGTAAGGTAATTTGATCCATTATGTTAAGAGGATAGCTATGATCTGGCACTTCATAGCAGCCAATTGGCAGCATGCGAAGGGTGCAAACGTACACCCATTCGCAATCTCAGCTGTACAAATGTTATAGGTGAAAAAGGTTAAAATGGTGCCAAATGCATACCACTGTCAGAAATCATTGAAATTCACCTCCTCTGAAAAAGCTAGCAATGGTCTGCATGATGATACAGTCACACCTCGTTATAACGAGGTCCTTGAGACTGGAGAAATTATCTCTTTATATTGAAACCTTGTTATATCAGGGATAAAATACAATAAAATACAAAGAAATAGGACCAGGAAAACTATCTTGTTATAAAGAGATCTCATTACCGGTATATATGTGCTCTTTATAACGAGGTTGGACTGTATTGGGATGGTATCTATGAGTGGTAACAGAACTCGAGTTACATTTATGGCTGAATTAAGGACTCATGGTGCTACATAACTTTTTTGAAGCACTTGCCAAGTCGGGGAAAACTAATTTGAATATGTTGACAAATTACTTGCAGTTTCTCTTTCCCCAAAACAATCTGCTTGAAACACTTCCAACTTAGCAGTAAAATAAGGTGTTTTCATAATATAATAAACGAACAAGTTTTTGTATCAATTTTGTCCAAATCTTATGCAATTTCCCCTAGCTAAAATCAAGTGCTTATGTAGCACCCTTAACTTCACTTATTAAAACAGTGTAATACATTAGTACTGTGAAAATACAAAGTTCTCAAATGGCATCTACTATCATGACAGTATGAAAAGGCTGACGAATTGGAGAAATACGGAAGCTTATACGTGCAGTCCGAAGGCGAGTTGTTCAACCAATCACCTTCTCATCCCATAAAAGGCCCTTTGGCAAAGTGAACAACTCGTCTTCACTCTGCACTTGGAAGCTTCCATATTTTTCCAAGTTACCCGCCTTCGTCCGCCTCAATTGGCATAGGTGTGAGGGGGCTATAACCATTTTGGTATCTAGGGTCTGCCACCTTCCCACTACTATGGAGGCGCCGTGGTGTAGTGGTCGCGACTCTCGCCTTTCAACTAGAGGGTCGTAGGTTCGAATCCTACCCAGGGCGTCAATTTCCTTCAGCAAGAAATTCATCCATATTGTGCTGCACTCAACCCAGGTGAGGTGAATGGGTACCTGGCAGGAATATTTATTCTTTGAAATGCCAAGTGCGCCGTGAATGGCTGCCGGGCTAAAGCCAGGGTAATAATAATGTAAAG
>BQKZ01000034.1:14257-26584 GCA_036244855.1 Temnopleurus reevesii
TAAGTCCCGCGACAGAGTCCTAAACTGAGAAGTAATTTTGTCTCTTCGGCTGTGAAGAGCGTAACTCACAGGCGCAATATACTCCCAACCCCGGGGGATTCCCCTCCAAGTATTGAGCAAGCCGCTTTAGGCGCTTGACTACAATATAACCAGACGGAGGAGCTAAACTCCCCGAGTAGCCACGAGAAGTTTTATTTCTTTTTCTAATTTCCGTGGTAGGAGAAACACCCAAGCAACGAACAATTGTATCCGATTACACATTTTAGTTGACAAGAGTTACATATTTTGTAAGGAAACACCCTTCAAGGGACGCCCCCCCCCCCTCGGAGAGGCGTCAAGAGCCGGCTTCTTTGATTACGAAGTCGGCTTCCTTCGCACAACTCCCGCCCATTTAGGCAGAGTGGGGAATCCCGCTGACATTTTGACATGAAACTAACGTTAAATTTACCAAAAACGGAAGGGTGGCACTCAATTTGCACCCTCCAGAAACGTACTATATTGACGTGAGGATAGATTAAGTGCAGTTTCTGGGCGCTACTACTCAATAAATCAGAATAATCTCACCCGAATGCGGAGCAGCAGGAAAGCATGTCCTTGGTCGTAGCGCGTTAAGGAATTAAATGGCGGCGGTGCTATAATGGCGCGGTTTCGCCGTGGCAGGCGTGAGGGCGACATTTGGGGGGGTTGCTCGTAGGGAAAAGTTTCTGTTTAATAGATTTACGGTTCTTGCGTTTGTTAGGGAACAAAGCAAAATGGATGAGAGAGGGTCATGTGGTTATTGATGTAAATCCGGCCTATTCCAGATTTAAGACAGCTTCGAGAGTTTTTTGTGTGTAGTATAAGTATAACAAGTTCCAACGAGTTCAAAACAAGTTACTGTGTGCACGAAAAAAATTTGAATAAGTTCAAAATTGTTACAAATTCTGACTCAACGGCAAGCTTTGCGGAATAATAAGTTGCAGCGAGTCTTGTCAACTTGAAACAGCTTTGTACAACATATGGCGAGAATCCTTTCAAGGCAACTCACACAGCTTGCATGTACTCGCCGCATCATCTTGCCAAAGTAGGAACGCTGCCTTAGTATCGATCAGCGTGACTTTCCATTATAACAATCAATAGAAAAGCCTGATTTGGCTGTGAAACACATTTCCATGTATCCTAATAACCCACCTTAATGACACCACTTTGTAGATTAACGCAGATTATTGCCCATAACCTTGAAAGGGATGTAAGCGTTTCTACTTGTTTATGCCGAACTACAAAAAGCAATTTAATTATAAATAACTTGACATATTTCCGGCCAGGCATTTGGACGTTGAGTTAAGCCAGCCTGCTTTTGAAAAGAGGGAGATGTATATTTATATGTCAGGTTTAATTATCAATGGGCAGTGGGATTTGATGGAAAAGCTTTATGAATGAGCTGTCATTGGTTTCAGTTTTACGTAATTATTCAGGTTTTATCCCGGGCTGCCAACATTGTCCGAGACGTTTCATTATTTTGCCTGGCAGGGTGGTACAGACAGCAAAAAAAACACACAAAGGTTTGAATGAAAAACAAAAAAAACACACATGGCAAAACACTATGGCATGTATTCAGATATTAAAGTTTAACTTAAAACACAAGTGAGCCATTTTTATTTATACCTGAGCTATTCTAAAGTTAAACTAATTTTCTAAATGACAATGACTTAGACCTGTGTTAAGTTAACCCTCGCTATCACCGTGGGCCTTTATTTCTGATATTTTTTAAGGAATTCCTACTCTATCCCTGCAAAAATTCCTTCGTCAAAAGGCGGCAGTTATCCAGAAAATTTAGACAGTCCGTCTTTGACAGATATTTTCCTTAAAAAAATGACCTTTAACATGTAGAGAATGGCTTTCAGTGAAGCATTAATGGATATTCATGGATATCAGAGGATGTGCAAATTTTGGACCTAATTCTGAATATATATGCAGTCAGCCATAATTACTTTTATGTTGAAAATATTCATTAAATTCATTTTTGTATGAAATGCGATTTCTATATCCAAAATAAATCCAAAATAAATCTATAATAAATCCATAATAAATCCATATACCTATTACCATATCATACTCAATTCAATGCTGATAGCACTCATTCATAACTGACAAACAGATAGATAAATGCCTGACATAGATAGCTTTCTTTCACAAATCTGATTTTTATGCAAATGAGGCCCATCAATTTTACAAATTGTTTTTCAATGCAAAACCCTGTCAAATCCCTTCCACCTAGTCTTTGAGTGCAGACACAGTAGTGCATTTAGCTTTGAAACTGTATTCCTGGTTACTGTATTTTAAAATATTTTGAGGTGGTTTTAATTTCAGTAATTAGAATGTCCATCAATGTTATACATGTAGAAAGATCTTTCAAAACATGACAATTACAACCCACCACTGTGTCTACTTGTCTAAATTCGTTTAAATTGTACTAAATCATTGACTATGAGTAAAAGGATATAAAGAAACTAGATGTGAGCATGTACAAACCAAAAAACTATTCCTTGACATCATTTTGAGAATACATCTCATTCCAACATTGAATAACCCAATATCTGAATGTACAGATATTTCGAGATTCTGGGCCAGTTCGACATTTTACTGTGTTATTATTGTATAGTTTTTAACCGCCTTTGGACATTTATGAATATGCACCATACAGAATTGGAACATTTTCAAGCAAGGCCAAGCCTGCAAAATTCACAAAAATAAAATTACTGCAAAAATTTCAGCTGATATGAACAAGTATTAATATGAACAACATTTTAGTATTACTTCTTTGACCTTTGTTTGACACGGACTGTCATCATGAAATTCAATCACATATGAATAAATATATTATTGTTTGAAAAGACTGATACAGAAAGATGAATAAATCCAATGAACTTACACTTTGATCTTTGAATATATAGATAAATAAAACTGCATTTTGAACCTTCATCTGTGAAATTGTTAAAATACATTTATTGCCCTCTCAGGCTCATATTGATAAAACCATGGGTATAAAAATATGCTATGAAAAGTAAATCCCATGACAGCTACATTACAGCTTAATTTTCATAAGCATGTCTCATGCATTTAGATTTGTGGTAGATTTATTGACCTTTCGATTGAGAATTCTAAACAGAACACAAGCTTCAATAGGCTGATTTAATAATTAGATTGAAATGTATCTAGTTTTTTTGCCAACGAATATAGTTACGTGGTATGCATTCCGTTAAACAATGAGTAACAACTAAATTACATTTACTTGGAATTCAGTTGGCATGCATTAGTTTTTGCTATGTCAGCAAGCCTTGGGCAAGCTTTTGAGTGGGCAAGCTTTTGAGTTGTCAAGAATAAACTTTGTGTGTAGAGCATGCAGAAAATTTGCATCAAGTATCAATCCCGTCTACTATTTTAAAGCATAAATACATTAACATTAACTACAAACTATTAACCCTCTTCACAAACATTTCTATAGAGCACCTTTTTGCTACTTGTGAGTAAAGAAAAGACTTGAACATCGTAGAGTTTAATGACTGCACATGATAGATGCCATGAACATTAACATCTGCATTTAGACAAAAGAGTAATCGCTTCTTTTTCAGCAGACGTCACTTACTTCCGGTAACTTGAGTGATGAAATAAGGCACCCGAAAATTGCTTTACAAATCTTTGCAAAATGTAATACATTTCCAGAGCTGAGTGTTGCATCAATCTTATATCTCAAAGAGAAACTTGTTGGAACAAGAANCACGCTTTACCACTTTCGTTGATTGCCCTACGTGACGTGGTCCTAATTGTGAATTGTGTTACGGCATACGGTGTACGTTGGAATTCTGCTTAATGGGCGGCCTAATGGTTGTTTTTGTTATCGTTGGAGCTCGTAATCTGATTTGCGGTGCTACTTTATACATTACTTGCAAAGGGGGTGGTCAGTTTTTATATATTATCAGTAAATGCCTTTGCATGCTTTTATCTTGATAGGGAAAATGTTTACACATTGTTTGTTTGGAGAAAAGTGATAAGCAGAGATGCCCAAAGTTTCGGAATATTCATGAGGTGTTTTTCACATCAATACACATTCTTTCTGTGCTGCTCTACTACATTACATTCGTGTTTTTTCTGATTTTTTACAATATTTTTACACTGTTTTGAATATGTATTCACAAGGTTTTGAAAGTTTTTATATTGTATCTCTGTATGTATTTTGTATTTCTAATTGTATACATAGCCCCTTGGGAGATCAATTTTATCATTGAAAGGGCTACCCTGTTTAAAGAAGGCCTGAATAAATAAGTAAGTAAATAAAGGCTTTTCATAAGAAGTGAATTGTTGTGAAGTTTTCTCTCGTTTTTGTTGAGCTGTTTCATTTGCCTTATGCATATTTCAAAATGTCAACATCTCTGTATTATTATTACATAATTCAGAGATACCCAGGATCAAAACAGCTGCAGTAAATATTTTTATGAGAAGAAAATATATAGGCCTACTGGATAAGCTGAAATTTCCACGGCGGTTTTATTTTCTTGTATTTCCACTCTGTATGATGCACATTCATATGTGCGCAAACATGGTCAAAAATTTGAAAATAACAAAACTTTTTAAAATGTTAAACTGGTCCAAAATAATGAAAATATTGGCTCATACAGTAATTATCGTTATCAAGATTTCTCTTAAGAGTAAATATTTTTTTCAGCTGTTTGGTGATTCTATATATGTCTTATATGAGGATCCTTAAAATGAAAGTACATTGCTTTATAAGTTAACAAACTTTAATGTACAACATGACACAATGCTATCACAGTCGAGAATCAAGATTTATTCATGGCGTTTTAACGGAAAAGGCGATTTCTGCCGAAGATTGCTATGAAAGCGATCTTAGCCCCATTGCAGCTGGAAAAATGGACTGAGAAGATCGAAAGCAGATTTGGCCAAGGATTTTTGACGAGCGATATACCGCGATCGTGACATCCTCAAATCTTTTTTTCTGAGACGCAAATGTTGCGAGTCCATTTGTCATGATTGTATTAGAGAACAAATGAGATTACTAGAGCAAAGAAAGAGAGAAGGAGAAACAGGGGAGAGAGGAAGAGAAAGAGGAGAGAGAAAGAGGAGAAGGAGAACAATGATTGCAGTGATTAGAGGGAGGGGTGAATGAAATGAAGGCGACCTAACACATGCTAGGCTTTTATGCTTTTAGGGTTTTCATCTCATGTAATTTGTTACTATGTTATCGTGTATTATCTTATGTTTATTATGTCTTCTGAAAAAGGAAATAAATGTTCTATTCAATTTTGTTCAAAAGGAGGAAAGGTAACAAGAAAAAGGCAGCGAACATAATCAGAGAAAGATAAAAAGAGGGGAAGATCGATAGATGTCTTGTAGGATAGGTGAAAGAGAATGAGACAGCTTGATAGATAATGGGAAAACGCAGATTGACAGATGAAGAGAAGGAAAGAGAGAGGGAAAAAGCAAAAGTGCAAGAGACAAAAAGAGAGCAGGATAAAGAAAAGGATACACGGAAAGATAGAAAGGGCAGGGCATGTCAAACCCAAGAGATTGCTATGGAAAGGACTTGTAAGATGAAAGATGGAGGATGCCACAGCATGGGAAGATGAAGAGAGGAGAGAGAGTGGGAGAAAGAAAGAAAGAAAGAGAGATATGGGGAGGGGGCATAGAAAGATAGACATAAAGACAGACAGATGAAGAATACAAAAGTGCAAGAGAAAAGGAGAGAAAGAGAAAAAACAGAGTGGCAAGGTAAGGCAAAACACAGACATGATAATGCATGGTATGGGACATATTCTGTAGAATGGGAGAAGAGAACGGGACAGACAATTCTAAAATGGAAAGGGCACAAAATGCCATGGACTTCCCTGAGAAGTGCCTGGCATAAAAAAAAGGGCATGCAAGAACAAAAACAAAGAGGAACAAAATAGAGAGAGAGAGAGTGAGAGAGAAAGACAAAAAGAGAGAGAGGTAGAAAGAGAGATAGAGATGTAGAAAGAGAGAGAGGGGTAGAGAGAGAGGGATAGAAGGAGAGAGAGAGAGAGGAAGAGAAGGACAGAGAGAGGGGGGAGAGAGAAATAACAATGTGAAAAACAATTAAAATTTAGGCAAACACAAAATGGACATGGTACACAGTATAGTACTCAGGACATTGCGTTCATAACTGGACAGTACCGAGAAAAAAAAAAGAAAATAGACAACATGAGAGAAATAATGAATTGGGCTTTCAATTTCATATAATTTATCAGTAAGTTAAATCTAGAAAAAGTTTCTAGAAAACGATTTCTGGTTTTCATATATTGAATTGAAGTGAGCACGAAATAGACATGTCCAGACGGACATTGACTTCACAACTGGAGTCTACGGAAAGGATGGAAAATAGAACAGGAGATAAATAATAAAATTGGCTTCTACTTTCTTATCAATAAGCAATAAAACGAACATTAGTTCTTAAAAAAACTATTCTTGATATCGCATGATGTACCAATTTATTACAGCTCAAACCACTTCACAATTATCATTGCCACGTCAATGGATAAATAGCTTTTCACAACCTGTTAAATATAAACTAAAATATGTGTAAATGCTGGAAACCAACAAGAAATTCTGTATATTCTTATGTAGTAATATTCATGATCAAGCAAATTTGAGTTTAGAATAGAATATATTACAAGTAGAACTTAATTTAAACTTGTCAAACAATAGTTTTTCATCTTAAATCGTCAAACCCTGTAGACCTACATCTTTTCACTGTTTTATTTTCTATTTCCCTATCAAGTGTACTGCCTGATTAAAATTGAAATATTTTCATTACTTGAATCTAAAAGATCTCCTTACTTCAAATTTGCAACGATATTCAGAAATTGTGAAACACTGCACTCCAATGTTGCCGTGCATACATTTTTTTTCCAATTTGCAATCATGTCAAATCTTATTTGCTATTGCTGATCAGTCGCTATATATCATGCTTCAGATTTTTCCTATTTCCTCTAAAGGACATTTTGTATTTCTGGATCATCATTGAAAATTATCATACTGTACATTCATGTAAATCTAATTAAGATGCTGTCATGTAGATGTAATTGGAATGCTGAACATTGTGTGGTGTTTCAATTCTTGAAAAAAATCCTTGAGTGCTCTCAAAATTAAAAAAGAACAATTTTTAGATGAACTAGTTCAGCGACAAGGAAGAAGCTGATGTGTACATTTTTACATAATTCATAAGCGGATCCATAATTCGGTGACGAGATGGGGGTTACATGAACATGTTGGGGCAATAATTAGTGCTCAAAAAAAAATAAGCACTTCCATAGTGCACAATTGTAGAAGAGGGGTGAATATAAAATATTTTAAACATTTGACAAAAAGGTTTTAATTTCTCCAGAACACATGCCCCCTGTCTAACATTGGTTTCAATTTTTGCATTTGTTGCGAGTTCATGTAATAATAATGTGTATGTGTTTAAAAAAATCATCAATAAAATAGATTATTATCTATATGAGAGTTTTAAGCCGTGCAACATTAGGCCATGTTGCACAGCTTCAATTTCACGCATGTGCAAAGCAGTGATCAGCCTTCTGGTACTTCTACAAAAATACCGGTAAGTCAAAGGCTAATGTAAAGAAAATAATAATTATATTGGATGGCTTTATTGCACTCGTAAGGGCCAATATTGCACTCATCTTCGATTCGTGCAATATTGCCCTAACTCGTGCAATATTCCCTGGTATTCCATTTATTGCCATCCAATATTATATAAGTAATCAGGAATAGAAGTAAAGCAGAATCTGCTACAAGCAAACTTTTAAAAAAAAAATGTTTTTTGAGATATTTTACAGTTTGAAAAAACTTGTGTTAAGTATATCACCAGAATAACAAAATGATAGGCAAAGAATCCTGATAACTTCTCATAACTGCAGCGTCAATTGCTTTTATACAACACGGCTCCTGCAGTAGTAAAGCCACTATTACATGGTCTTAAAACCACTTCAGATCGCGCAAAAATGGAGACAAATTCACCCTCCCAAGCACTCATCTACGCTACACGATCAAATTTCCCTTCTTAACGCAAAAAGGGCTTTATACTGCTTAAAACGTATGAGATAACGCCCCTCTTGCTCTCTCCTTCTCAAATTTCCCTCCTGTCTAAAAGCATTTTTGTTTTCAGCAATAACACGGTGCGTCTAGTCCTCTCTTCAGTTTACCCCAAGATTTTTCAGAGCATCTTGATACATCCATTTCCTTCCAATAACATGCTCCAAACTCCCCCTTTTTCCCTCCATTTTTCCCTCCATTTTCTTCTTCCTTCTCCAGCTCTCGGCTACATCAAAAAGACGAGGGGGCCGCCCCATAATTGCAAGTCACTGCACTTTCGCGATGTCCAAATTCCGCCCCGAAATTGAATTTTCTGACGTCGCGTCGGCTCGGGCTGGCCCTCGCAAACGGGGGATTATTATTCTTCACTAGTTGATTTTGAATGGCATTGGGAAATCAAGAATTTAGGTCACAAAGCAAAATGAAAAAAAGAAAAGGAGGAATTCTAAATTGCAAGAGCTAGAAGACTGCATTTTTCATTATCATTATTACAAATGGAAAAACATTTGTTCTGTACAAGCAACAGGCTTACAGCGTAGACTTTATATTGCATCAACAAGTGTTTTACATACTTCCACCAAGATTAAGGTCATATCATAGTGACATTTTGCCAACTATAATTTCATAATTTTTATAGAAATTTTGGACGAAAAATATTGGTATGAGGCTCCAAAGTCATTACGCAAAAAAAAAGAATAATGTGAGTTTGCCATGGAAAACCCTTTTTTTTAAGAGTCGGTCAGTCATAAAAAAATTCTTTATCTCTAAAAACACATTTTATAGGTAAAATAAGACTCGGATGGGAGTATATGGCTAACAGAGATATCAAGAGATTTTTTTTCAGATTATATTTCACGTTTATTTGCAATTCTAATGTGATATTTTTTTCTTCATTGAATGAAAAGTAGTGGGCTATTTGGATAGGCCGTGAGGGCAACCAAAATTAAATTCTTGGACTTCCGATAATTTTTCAAGAAATCTTTCTTTAAAGGAAAATATATTAATATAAATTTCTGTTGAGAATTCACACAAAATTCACTTTTTATTGTCTTATTGTAAAAAACATCTGAAAATATTTCTCTACGATTTATTCATCCCACAACAACTAAGTCTTTCACATAAGCATAGATATCACAAGATAAACAGGTTCAAGGTTAATTGCAGATTAATAAAAAGGTAAACGCACTTTGTTCTTGCCCATCGGGCCGTGCCGATGCATGTTTCATTATTCAAGCCAAGGACACCTCGGTATCGAAGATGACATCGTTAAAAATGCATTGGAAGTGTTACCGCCATTGATCAAGTCAAAAGCGCATTCATATACCTACCTACCAGGTTGGCTAAGCTGCCAAGACAAAACTAATATCGCTCCTTGGTGGGCGATATCAGTTTTGTTTTATTTTCATATAAAGGGGTCTTAATCGGTTTCATGAGGGTATGATATCACACAAATGCAGCATGAAATCAATTCACGATGACATTCAATATTTGACTCCAATGGATTTAAATGTCATCATTATAAATGATATAGAAAGTGTCACCACCACTGATCAAGTCAACGGCACATTCATATAAACTGGTCGTAATTGGTTTCATGAGGGCACGGTATCGCAGAAATACAGCATGAAATCAATTCATGGTGACAATTCAACATTTGATCTCAAATGCATTTTAATGTCATAGTTATAAATGACATAGAAAGTGTCACCGCTATTGATCAGGTCAAAGGCACATTTATATAAACCGCTCAGAAGGCAAAATAAAATTCTTTGGATGCCCAAGTCTGAACAACACTTTGAAAACAGCCTCGTCTGAACCTTTTTCTCTTTTATTTTCACTCAGACATTTTAAAAATAACAATAAAATCATAGTCATTTAAACATATAAAATCAAACATGAAAAGTCGTTTTATATTAGTTGATAATATTACTCATGTACAGTACTGTAAGATGTCATAAAAGGAAAACTACCACTACAGTTATTCAAAATTCTTAAATTGGCAACATAATCTTAAAAAACACCACTTTCCAAAAACATGTTGTGAAACTAAAGTATGAGAAGTAAACTATAGCATTGCATTATAACATTGAATTTATTGGAAATGTAGAAGAAATAGAATTTTAAAAAAACTGTACAGGTGCCAATTTGAAGAAAAGGTGATTGAACGTGCTGTTAAATAAATGATATCCCAATAGGGTTAAAAGTTCCACTGATGCCCATATACCTTATAGTTAACCTGCATAACCCTGTCATGTTACGGTAGGTTGCAGACCGTGTCGGAATTCGCAGGTCAATTAATTTTATTGATTACCAGCGGCAATATAGCTTTATGCATATGTGCAAAAATGGCATAGCATAAATCATGCATCATTTCCCATTGTTTTAGATGGGGTATAAGCCAGAGATTAATTTTCCTGGTATCACATCACAATTTGCTTTGCATTTTAGCATGATTGCTATACAAAATACATTTTGTGTAGCAACTTTTTCATGTAGAACTGTAGAGTAAAAAATTGGAAATGTTTCCTTGGTGTCTAAAACTGCGAATCATATGTGAAAAATAAAATTATTTTGAAATGATTTACTTTTTGTTTGTCTTGTACAAGATGTACCAGATGCATGATAAGAAAGACAAAAAATCTACACCAAATCTGACCTTAACTATCGTGTCAGCTAGTGATTGCCATTTGTCGCAGAGAATTTTCTAAATTAAAATATCCACTAAAATTGTCAAAAACTCTTAGATTGGCAACACTCTACACATTTAGAATCCCTAGTTTTCAGGCAAATTGGCAACTTTAACATTTCAACACACTTTTTGTGAATGCAGATACAATTTGGTAACATTATATTTAATTTGAATGTTCTAAAAAAAGAATTTTAAAAATTAGTGTTGCTAATTTAGGAAGGAATGGAGTAGTGATTAAATTTGTTGTGTAATGATTCCTGTCCTGAATGGGTTAAATGTTAGGCCCCAGACACATAGGGCCCCAGAAGCAGCACGATTCAACAAAACTCTTTCTTAATCAACAGTTAATTGCCTCGTCGTGTTGAATCATGTTGCTTCCGGGGCCCTATGTGACTGGAGCTTTAATGTCATCTTAACTGGGAGGCAGAGCAAAATAAGATTTCAAGGTAATTACACATTCTGTTGGTAATATGGGGTATTCTTCTTTCCAAGAAACAGCTCCGTGCCAGTATTCTGGTTACAAATCACACTCGTCATTAAGCCCCAGTCACATAGGGCCATAGAAGATACAGGATTCAACATGACTCTGTTCAGTTCACACTTAGCCGCCTGCGAACAAAGAGTTGTGTTGAATTATGTTGCTTCCAGGACCCTATGTGACTGGGGCCTTCGCACAAATCTAATTTCGACAAAGCTTGACCATCGTATACCATCGTATACCATCGTATATCAAGACCATCGTCAAGAGAGGAAGCCCGGAAACTTGACCATTTCACAAGCAATTTCCTCCCCACTTACTAAACTCACAAGACTCTAATGAAGGTCACATGCAAGTAACAGCAAACGGGAAAACCCCTTTCCAAAATCAGATAAAAACCATCTCCATCCAATAACCCAATAAAGCATGCTATACACCTAGAGCAGAGTTCCCACGTTGGAGATTTGTATGTGAGCTGACCTATACTGAGGCAGCGTTCCTACTTCAGCAAGTTGTACATGTATGTGAGCTGTGCTATTTTAGACTCAGTTAAAAACCTGGCATATCTCACGTGAAAGTTTTTCATTTTAATCTGCTATGCATGAGTGATCAACGATACATCATGTTTACCAAGACCACTGATGGTACAAAGTTAAGTACATGAAGAAAGGAGCTTGTTACAAACCTATTACGAGCACGTAATAAATAATACAACCTAAGCATGAATTCCGGTTTACTAATATATAAATTGAATGTGTTCTTTTGAATTGTACACAAAGGTTATTCTTGATGACCCGAGAGCTTGCCGAGGCTTGCCCGATAGAGCAACAAGTAATATGATTTAACTAATTGGTGTAAGGAATACCACTTAACTGTCGTCGGAAAAAAACTAGCATAAATTTGAATATATTAGTAACCAGTGAAATTAGCACTAATTTTATTATTTACGAGATAACCACATGACCCTCTCTCATCCATTTTGCTTTGTTCCCTAACAAACGCAAGAACCGTAAATCTATTAAACAGAAACTTTTCCCTACGAGCAACCCCC
>BQKZ01000034.1:37304-52271 GCA_036244855.1 Temnopleurus reevesii
CTCGTATGCAGGCACTGACTCATTCTTGAGGCACATGGAATATAATGTGATTGTGGCCTGTATTACTAAATCATATTATTTGTTCCATACATATTGCAAGATTCACAAGGTGCTTAACTGTCTATCTTTTTAATTTCTCAATGATGAAGGGGTTAAATTGAAACCCATGTGACTAAAGCCTGGTTTTGTAGGTAAGCACTAACCCATTGAGGGGACAAGACTGCTCAAAAGAAAAGAGAAGAATATATTTTGTAGGATTGTGTTCAACAAAAACTCTAAAGTTTGATTAAACATTAGTTTGGAAAGATTAAACACGTGAAACACCGCCTGGCAGTCTCGTCTGCATTGCGCGATTGTAAATTGTAGCAATATGGCTTTTAACATATTTCTATCAAGATGGTTCAAGTTTGATGAAAATAGAGCAAAGGGTTTTGAATTTGAAATAAGAGCCAGGTTAAGATTTAAGATTTGACCTCAGATGACCTTTGACGTTGATGATGACCCAAGAATTGCTCTGCATTATCTGGGCTACCCAATGGTCCTGTTATGCAAGTTTGATGAAAATCAGGCAAGGGGTTTTAAAATAAAAGCCACTTGAGGTTAAATTTTCAGGTTTAGAATTTGGAAAGTTGACCTCAGACGACCTTTGACCTCGATCAAGACATGAAAATTGTTCTGCACCATTTGGGCTTCCCAGTGGACCTATTGTGCAAGTTTGATGAGTAAAGGTAAAGTAAAGGTAAACATTTTGGAAACTTGACCTCAGATGACCTTTGACCTCAATCATGACCTACAAATTGTTCTGCACTAATTGAGCTGCTCAATGGACCTATTGTGTAAGTTTGATGAAAATCTGGCAAGGGATTTTTTATTTAGAGCAATTCTAAATTGCTGACGCTGCCGCCGTCACCACTGTCACCGCCGTCGGAAAAAGCGGCGCCTACAGTATGTCTCGATTCTGCTACGCAGGCGAGACAAAAAAAAAGCCTTTTCTTTCCTCCTAATTAATGGTCAGGATGTACGGAGTATGCAGACCACTTAAATAGCAAATTTGACATCATATCTGAAAGTTTATTTTATCAGGATAATAAAGGCATGCATATTTTCTCTTCGTCAGTTTACATTGAACCCTAAAGAATTTCCTGTAACATGCAACACTTGAGCGCTCAACTTAATTACTTCTTTATTACATACTGTATATTTTTGACAACGGAGGTTCTGGTACTGAGAGCGAAACACGAAACACGAGCGCTGTCAAGACTTAGGTAACAAAAAAGTGACAGGAACACCATCCAAACTGGATTAATTAAATCTTCACTCTATATTACATCACATCATCACTCGTACTCAATTAAAGGAAACACCTAGATGATAACACTTTGGTAACAAAAACATATATGCTTTCGTAACAAAACACCAAACACTTTCGTAACAAAAAACACCGCACAAACACTTTCGTCACGAAAACACCACATGATAAAATTTTCGTAACAAAAACACCAGACAAACACATTTGTAACAAAATCATCTCATGAACGCTTTCATAAAAAAACACCACATAAACACTTTTCGTAGCAAAAACACCACACCAACCTCTATCCCAGCTGAGAAATTATGAAATTGGAATAAACGTGGTGTTGAAATCCAGGTAACAGAAGCTACCTGTAACATGAATACTAACCAATACTGGATTAATTAAACCTTTGCTCTTAATTATATCTCCTAATGATCATACTGAAATTGAGCAAAACACTAATGATGACACTTTTGTAAGATAAACACCACACAAACATCCGACCCCAATTACGCATATTCAAAGGTGAAAGAGTGAAAGGAAAAGTAAAATCCAAGGTAACAAAACCCGAACAGGAAAATTCTACCATGGTCTCTTAATCAAATCTTCACACTTAATTACAACTCCTCATCAAAAGCAGTAGCAGACGATATATTGAGGGGCTCCGTAAAGCTGACACGTCTACCACAAATACACCTCATGAACACCCCTCCCCCACCCACTCTCACCCCAGTTTTTCTCCCCGGGGAAAGTCTCCCTTACACTGTCGGCAAACTTCAAACGACTGCTTCAGGATGCGATCATTCTATCTCTCTCGCACCTTAATGTCGTTACCAAAACAACGACACATTACCGCAGCTTCCCCGATCGCTTCCGGCCGATCCGCAAGATGCTCATTCATGTTACGCTTCACCGGCTTACGTCTCAATATAATATGTCAGCCATGGAAAATCTATATCGTCAGGAGATAGGGTAACTAGGGCAAAGTGTGATTCTATACCCGAAACATTTGCATTTTTAGAAGGTGTTTTGTTACACTAGAATGAATGAGGATCGAATCTATCTTCTTATTTCTTCTGCAAAGCTTGGTGAAGACGGAAACCTTCCGGAAGGAATCGAGTCGGTTTCAATTTTTTTCTGAAGTGCACAAGGGTATGGAGTAAGATGAGACAATACTCTTGTGCCAAAAGGGTACTCTGTACATACAGTTGTGGCCAAAAGTATGTGAACCCCTACCAAAAATAAACATATTCATAATTTATTAAGTTCTAGAAGTTTTACAGTGAAACAAAATGATGTAACTCTTGTATAAAATCTGACACTACTTATCACTAATGAATTGACTCTATGCACTAATCAAGAGAAATGAAAAAGAGAAACAACAGTTATGGAGTTATTAACAACACTTCCAAAAGCCATGGTGTTAATTAATACCAAATCAGTGTCTAAGTTGTGCAACACTAGAATAGTGAAGAACACTGGTGTTGAATAAAACTAAATCCAAAAGTTATAGTTTTATATATATCTAAGGATAGAAACTGATGCATTCTTAACACTTCTTGTTATAGAGTATAAGAAATCTAATTCATTAATACCAATTGTTCTAGCACTATTCCAGTGATGCCAAATTGATGTTACATGAACGCTACAGATATTTGCATGGTATTATCAGAAAATTTTCAACTACAGTGCAAGTCAGAGATCGTTGCTTACCTGTTATCACTATAAAAGTAAATATAATGGGACCATAGTGGGATCACTGGACCGTATATATTGCTCTGCGCTTTTCTAGTATTAATAATAATAATAATAGATGCAATTCATATGGTGCGCTCGCCTATTATTACCCTCACCTTAGCTCGGCAGCCACCAGCGCACATGGCATTTTCAGGAATTCCTACCAGGTACCCATTTTAAGATATTCCTCCCAGGTACCCATTCAGCTCACCTGGGTTGAGTGTAGCACAATGTGGATTAATTTCTTGCTGAAGGAAATTAACACTATGGGTGAGATTCTAACCTAGTGATAACAGGTAGAAAAATCTTCTAACCTGCACTGCATACATGTATGTACATTTCTCCACTGTACCTCTGTACATTTCCAGTTTGTCAAATCAAGACAGCTATGATTTGAAACGTCAGCCGAATTTGTCAGCTCGTTATGGCCATATCCAGGCTAATTTGGATCACTTGGTGTAAATCATTGATCGACCTACAAGGAGCAATTCTTTGTCATTCGCAATTATTCTTGGGATTTGTCATGGGTATGCGTGCCTCTATGGAAATATACAGGTAACTATGTCTTAGTAGTGGTAGTGGAACAGAGATCTCTTCGACTTAAAAGAAATTGACTCAGAAGAGGTAAATACTGTATAAGCCAATATTTTAGCGTACAAATATTTTCATGATTTCTGACCAGTTTGACACATTGGCATGTCGTTATTTTCACATTTTTGACAGTGTTTGTACACAAATGAATGTGTATCACAAACAGTGGAAATTTTTGCAAGACCAAAAGTGCGAAATTTGCAAATCAAAATCACCATAAACATTTCAGCTCATATAGTAATATAGGTTATATGACTTGGTAAAAAAAAATTACATTGACTCGGGCGATCATTTGACTTAAACAATTTCGACTTAGGCAGAGTCGACTGGCTTGTTATTCTGAAGAATTTGAAAATGTCAATATCTTATGTGCTCAAAATTGTCCAACAATTAAAGGAATGTTCATTATTTATACGTTAATTTCCCTGAAACTGAAAAAAAAGAGTATGATATGTCAAAAGATCATGTTTTGTCTGCAATACTGAATATGAGAATCTCGGTTTCAATAGAAAAACTTCTGAAATATGCTGCAAAGTTTTCATTATATGTTCGTTTCGGAAAACAAATCCCTCACATTAATTCACCAATAGAACATGACCTCTCAGGGCTCTACAAACACTCTTGTGCGCTTGCCCGGTGCAATTGAAGAAGTTGAGCAGGCCAGCACTTTTTAAAGTCACTTGCCAAAAAATGTGATCCAGTATCTATAAGAGGCAAGTGACCATTTTTACAGCGGCAAATCATGACTTTGCCATAGCATTTTTTACTTAGCTGACTTTTGTTGTGGTATTGTTTTGAATCATCGTTTCTCCTGGTTGTATCTATTGACAATTACCTTCAAAATTAGCTTTGATATGAGGTTTATTCTAAGCCTGAAAATAGAAGAAATTGATCAGGAACTTGGACAAGCAACACTTCTTCTTGGGCAAGTAAATTTTCTACTCAAGTGATAAAAATATATTTTGTGGCAGCCTGCTTATAAATGCCAGAAGTTGTCAACATCAAATGTAAAGGATACTATCACTGTCACAGATTGGAGATCGTTGATATTTTTATCATCTTCAATACTGCAATCTAAGTAGTAACTTCAAATGTTATTACTTTTTTATTAACAGATAAAAGTACCCAACATATCAAGATCGTAAACATTTCATTTTATGATTCTTTACAATACGGATCATTACCTGTATGAGAATATTTTGTCACATGAATGATTAATAAAAAGAAAAAAATAGATTATTTAATATGGTGAATTTCTTTTCATTTTCCACAAAAGATCACTACACAATGCAACATCCCAGGACAGTTAAACAAAAATCTTAAGCCCCGGTCACATAGGACCTCGGAAGCAACACAACTCACCCCGACGCATTGTTCTGAGGCAGATAACTGTTAATTAACAAAGAGTCGGGGTGAATCGTGTTGCTTCCGGGGCCCTATGTGACCGGGGCTTTAAGTAAGAATTTTTAAGGCAAAATTCCTCTCCCCCTTATTTTCCCTACATTAATCACGAACAAAAAGACCATTGCAATTAAGCTGATGGATAAAAATGCACAATTCTTGACAACTGTACCATGAAATTCCTTGAACTCCAATGTGTAAGTGATGTGAATTTTAAGGATTTTCATTCAACGTTTCTCAAGAAATGAACTGCTGTTCTATAGCAAACGTGACACTTTTCCTGGAATTGCCTGCATAGCTTGTTCCTTGCAAGTATTAACTATCTTCAGTCGCATTGTTTGCAAAGATGAATGAAAAATGTGATACGGTATCTCCTAGCTATGTACTTTCCTTCCGTTACCCCCATCCTTCCCATTCATCACATGCAATACCGGGACAAAACGGGAGATATATTTACAGCTGAATCGTCCTGTTTGCGTTCCCTAAACAAAACAACCATCAAACGGTTCTGCCCCAGGCTCTATCTCTACATCATCAATCTAAATGCGCTTCTGCTCCGTCGCGGGGGCGGGGTGAGGAAGAAGGAGGGGGATTTTAATGTCACACGCTGCATTTAACCCCAAACTTGACTTCGACCACCTCAACTCCCAGAGCACTTGCCCCCGGTTTGAATTCCACCTCAAAAGGCATCTTCAATTCGTAGCATATTTCTCTCTCATCTTCCCGGTCGGTGCATGCCCCGAAGATATTACTGTGACCTTTTCGAAAAGTACACTCAACTATCCCAACGCCATTCAGCGCAAAATACCTCGATCGTAGGAATTTCTGTCACATTTTTTCCTCCTGTTTTGTTTCATCTTCACCCAGTTAAGCTGGCTCGGTGACTGCATAGCTGTGAAGTGTGCTAGAATATATTTGCCTCTGTCAGGTTTTAAGCAGCTGGTAAAATGGATGAGTTGCAAAGGGACATGGGCCTGCCGCCTGTGGTAGCTATGGTGTCTTTAAAGGTGTCATTTTATGATGTATATGGAGGTGATTGGAGGTGGTTTCTTTACATTTCACCCACCTTATATCTATTTACATTATATAATCTTTTTTTACACATTTCATACGAGTAACACTAAATCAATAACGCACTTGGAAGGCAGAATACAAGCAATTTGTGACACATATCAGAATACATAACAGTACATATGTACATCCTGCTTGTTCAAATAANAGATGAGACAATACTCTTGTGCCAAAAGGGTACTCTGTACATACAGTTGTGCCTAAAACTATGTGAACCCCTTACAAAAGTCAACATATTCATGAATTGTTCAAGTTCTGGAAGTTTACAGTGAAACAAAATGATATAACTTTTGTATTATGTATGACACTACCTATCAGTATTGAATGGACTCGATGCACTAATTAAGAGAAATGAAAAAGAGAAACAACAATTATGGAGTTACTACATGTAAGTACTAGTACACTTAAAAAAAAACACTACAAAAGTGTTAGAAGAACACCGGTGTTGAATTAAACAAAATCCAAAAGTGTTAGTTTTATATATTTTAGAGTAAAAAACAATGCGTTTTTGAATATTTTATGTTAAATTATAAGGAATCTTATTCATTAATACTAATTGTTCTAGCAATATTCCTGTGATGCCAAGTTGATGTTACAATAATGCTAACGATTTTTGCATGGTATTATTAGGCAAATTTCATCAACAGTACAAGTCATTATCCCTTGCTTACCTCTTATCACTATAAAAGCAAAGGAATATTTATTCCTTGCAATGCCAAGTGCGCTGATGGCTGCCGGGCTAAAGCCAGGGTAATAATATTGCAAAGCGCCGTGAGCACTCAGCAGAGTGGATACGTGCGCTATACAAATTACATCTATTATTATTATTATTATCATTATTATAATGAGACCACAGTGGGATCACTTGACCATATATTTTTTGCTACCTGTTATCTCTATAAAAGAAAAAATATTTTGACCTGCACTGCACATGTACATTACTTCATGGTAGCTCTTTACATTTCCAGCTTGTCAAATGGAGACTGCTATGATTTGAAACGTCAGCCGAATTTGTCAGCTCGTTATGGCCATATCCAGGCTAATTTGGATCGCTTGGTGTAAATCATTGATCAACCTACAACGAGCAATTCTTTGTCATCCACAATTATTCTTAGGATTTGTCATGGGTATTGGTACCTCTCTGGAAATATACAGGTATCTCTACCGAAGTCGAGTCTCTTGGGAACACAAAAAATCTTTTCGACTTGGGAGAAAGTTGGATGAGAAGAGGTAAATTATATAGGTTTTATATAACTTGGTAAAAATCACATTAACTCGGGATATGCCTGCCTCCATGGAAATATACAGGTAGCTCTGCCTATAAAGTCGAATCTCAGGACCACAAAAAATCTCTTCGACTAAGGAGAAATTTGACTTAGAAGAGGTAAATAATAAAAGTTTTATATGACTTGGTAAAAAAATCACATCGACTCAGGCGATTATTTGATTATTCGACTTAGTCAATTTCAACTTAGGTAGAGTTGACTGAAGCTTGGTATTTAGAATTATAAAGTGGCAAAACCTTAAATGCCCCAAATCATTAAAAATTCCTCTCCCCCTTATTTTCCCTACATTAATCATGAACAAAAGGACCATTGAAATTAAGCTGATTGATAAAAATGCACAATTCTTGACAACTGTACCATGAAATTCCTTGAACTCCAATGTGTAAGTGATGGGAAGTACCTGTTAAATATTGAATTTTACAGATTTTCATTCAACGTTTCTAAAGAAATGAACTACTGTTCTATAGCAAACGTGACACTTTTCCTGGAATTGCCTGCATAGCTTGTTCCTTGCAAGTATTAACTATCTTCAGTCGCATTGTTTGCAAAGATGAATGAAAAATGTGACACGGTATCTCCTAGCTATGTACTTTCCTTCCGTTACCCCCATACCTCCCATTCATCACATGCAATACCGGGACAAAACGGGAGATATATTTACAGCTGAATCGTCCTGTTTGTGTTCCCTAAACAAAACATTCCTCGAACGATTCTGCCCCGGGCTCTGTCTCTACATCATCAATCTAAATGCGCTTCTGCTCCGTCGCGGGGGCGGGGCGGGGAAGAAGGAGGGGGATTTTAATGTCACACGCTGCATTTAACCCCAAACTTGACTTCGACCACCTCAACTCCCAGAGCACTTGCCCCCGGTTCAAATTCCACCTCAAAAAGCATCTTCAATTCGTAGCATATTTCTCTCTCATCTTCCCGGTCGGTGCATGCCCCGAAGATCTTACTGTGACCTTTTCGAAAAGTACACTCAACTATCCCAACGCCATTCAGCGCATAATACCTCGATCGTAGGAATTTCTGTCACATTTTTTCCTCCTGTTTTGTTTCATCTTCACCCAGTTAAGCTGGCTCGGTGACTGCATAGCTGTGAAGTGTGCTAGAATATATTTGCCTCTGTCAGGTTTTAAGCAGCTGGTAAAATGGATGAGTTGCAAAGGGACATGGGCCTGCCGCCTGTGGTAGCTATGGTGTCTTTAAAGGTGTCATTTGTGATTTCATGTGTTATGATGTATATGGAGGTGATTGGAGGTGGTTTCTTTACATTTCACCCACCTTATATCTATTTACATTATATAATCTTTTTTTACACATTTCATACGAGTAACACTAAATCAATAACGCACTTGGAAGGCAGACTACAAGCAATTTGTGACACATATCAGAATACATAACAGTACATATGTACATCCTGCTTGTTCAAATAATACAGGAAATATCATCGTACTAGTTCCATATTTCATGAGGTCCCAGGCAGAATAACATACGGAGCCAGAATGTTGATATTTCTAATATCATAAATCACAAGTTGCGATTGCTCAGCCTACGTCACTCAGGATCATTGTTTCAATACGCATGTTGTAAAAAAAAAATGCAGACCGTGCATTTAGTGAATTTGATATTTTAAACTTTTTTAAATATCTATTTGCACGCATTTAGTCCAATTAGCAACTACAGATAAACCTGGCCCCTATAGTAAAATCAAACAGATATCATACATCATGTTAGTTGGTGTTTTAATTGTGCCAATTTTCACTTCATAAATCTTTTTTTTTTAAACGGTTCTAAAGCTCACTTTCTTTGTTTAAAAAAGAGAAGCTATCTAGATGAGATATGAAACTACTAGTGAATTATAAATTTCAGGACAAAATTACTGTTATACAACAGGAGCGTCTCATCTCAAGCCTCTATTTCTTACCGTAAATTTGACCTCCCATCAACTTCCATTCCCCTCTCCCTGCCTCAATAATATTCTAATGATATTGGGCATATTGATCAAGTTGCAATTGATCGCCAATCCACTGCAAATAAGTTGCGTTTTGAAATGTGCATTTTCATTTGATTTTCATTTGAGTATACTATGCACTTTGAAAAAGAGGTGCATGAAACAATCATTTTGATTGGTGCTTGCTGATCAAATGCAACTTGTAATTATTTGCAACTTTCTAGCAACAACATTTATCTCAAATCTTTTTGTGTTCCTTTCAATAAACTGAAACTTACTCAAAATTTTACTCAAAAGCACTGTACAGAATTCATCACCGAGCTTTCATTACAAATGCTTGGCTGAACGTCAATGATTGGATCAAACATCTTTACGTACGATATGGAAAAGAAAAACAGGCAACGCTATCATTTCGAAAAGTGGAGGGGCTGCATGTGGTTAACAATTTCTCATATATGTTTGCACGCATTTCCTGAAAAAATGAGGGGGCTGCAGCCCTACTGACCCTAGGGTTTCTGCAGTCCCTGAAATATAGGGCCTAATACTGTAAACCACAGAGCCATATCAACCCATTCATCAAACAAAAGGAGAATAAATTTTGACTGCCTTTTCTTTAAATTCAGTGTCAGACCTATGATAATAATAATAATAATAATAATGAACGGCTTTTATATAGCGCTTATCAACTCTAAGAATTCTCTAAGTGCTCTACAATCGCAGCACTATTACCCTGGCTTTAGCCCGGCAGCCACTTCATTAGCGCACTTGGCGTTTCAAGGAATAAATATTCCTGCCAGGTACCCATTCACCTCACCTGGGTTGAGTGCAGCACACTATGGGTAAATTTCTTGCTGAAGGAAATTAACGCCCTGGGAGAGATTCGAACCACCAACCCTCTAGTTAAGAGGCGAAAGTCCGAACCACTACACCACGACGCTCCCATGAAGAGATGAAAAAATGGTTGAAGAGATCTGGAAATTAGCAAGTGTGGAAGCAAGAAAACACAATAATCAAAACCCAAAATCTGAGCCAGACAAGAGAAATGGTTAAAAACACCTGTTCCAGTGCGACACAATTACATTGCAAGGGTAGGGGAGGATGCAAAAAAACAATGTGACATTTAGATGTGCAGATGTTTTGGCGCATTCATGTGTTTGTGCGAAAGTTTAATAGATGGCGTAGGTTTGGGAGAAATGCATGGAAGATTGAGATTGAGATTGATTAAAAGAAAGAGAGGGGTGGGAAAAAGGGGAGGGGGAGAAAAAGAGAGAAATAGAGGGAGAGGGAGAGAGAGATTGTGCGTTAATAATGTGACCAAACAATATTAGATTTAAATGTACAGATGTTTTGGCGCACTCATGTGTTTGTGTGAAAGTTTAATAGATGGGATTGGTTTGAGAGAGATTCATAGAAGATGGCAGTGGATTAAAAGAGAGGGGTGGGAGAAGAGAAAACGGAGAGATAGGATAGGAGAGAGAGAGAGGGAGAGAGAGGGAGAGAGAGGAAGAGAGAGGGAGAGAGATATAGAGGGAGATAAGTTACAAAAAATGTGACATTCAACTGTGCAGACATTTGAGGCATTCAGGTGTTTGTGCAAAAGTTTTAAAATAGATGGGGTATGGCTTGAGTGAGATCCAGTTAAGATTAAGATGGATTAAAAGGAAGAGATGGGGTGGGAGACGGGAGAGGGGGAGAGGGGGAGAGAGAGGGGGAGAGAGAGGGGAAGAAAGAGACTGTGTGTTACTAATGTGACCTAAAAATGTAATATTTAAATGTTGTGCAAATCTTTAGGTGTGTTCCTCTGTTTGTGCGAAAGTTTAATGGATGGGGTAGGGTTTGTGAGAGAGGAAAGTGGATTAAAAGATAGAAAGGGGGACGGGGAGATAGAAAGAGAGAGAGAGAGAGAAAGAGAGATTGTGTGAATAATGTGACCAAACAATATTAGATTTAAATGCGCAGATGTCTTGGTGCACTCAAGTGTTTGTGAGAACTTTTTCAAGGTGGAATGGTGTGCTGGAAATGCAAGACAGATGTTAATGGATAAAGAGAAAGTGAGGGAGGAGAGAGGAGAGAAATTTTAAAAGTGACGAGAAAGGGAAAGAGAGAGAGGGAGGCAATGTAACCAAACAAATTAAGAGAGATGGTAAGAAGAGATGTAGATGTAAGAAGAGAAAGAAAAAGAGATAAAATATAGGGAGATAAATGAAGAGAAAGGAAAAGGGAAAACGAAAGAGAGAAAGTGAGGGTGAGAGCAGTGCAACAAGAAAGTATGTGATATTTAAATGTGCAGACGTTTTGCGCATTCATGCATTCATTTCAACATTGCATGTTGCCATTAGACGGAGACATACCGGAATGTCTTCCTAATCGCATCACATCTTCAACACATGCAAAATAATGCAGCACTCTAACCGTCTGCATTTACCAGAAGGTCAACAGGGGCATTATTAGATGATACCTAGAAACATTTTTTTCCTCTGTCAGGCCTCCGCAACGTGTCGCCGCGCACTCTGCAAGCATTCATGCGGGATCATGTATGTGATAGATATGGAAATGCTTTAACACTGCTTGAGCGATCATAATGATGATGAGGGTACTGGTTCAAAAGTGGTTTAAAGTTCAGTCGCATTTAATGGTGTTACTTTATTGGGATGATATTGATATGTGTACAGGTATGCAAGTAACATAACAGCAATGTGTATGAGATTTTTTAATCAGGATGACATAACACAATAATTTATTTTCCTCTCACTCTAAATTCTTTGCCCTCCTATATTCACTCTATATTCTCTCTGCCCCATCCCTACCCTCTCCCCATCCCCTTCATGCTTTCTCTCTCACTCTGTACTTTATACCCCCTTTTTTCCTCTCCCTCTTTTTCATAATTTCCTCCCCAGGTCACCAAGTGTCCTGCATAGTTTCCTTTGCTTACCTTCACTAAATACTCACTATCCTTTTGACGACCTGTTTCTCATAACCAACAATTCATCAACTATATCCATGATAAAATTGCATAAAGGGCTACAACCCCCTTCAAAATTCCCCATCATTTTTCTTTCCCANACATATCAGAATACATAACAGTACATATGTACATCCTGCTTGTTCAAATAATACAGGAAATATCATCGTACTAGTTCCATATTTCATGAGGTCCCAGGCAGAATAACATACGGAGCCAGAATGTTGATATTTCTAATATCATAAATCACAAGTTGCGATTGCTCAGCCTACGTCACTCAGGATCATTGTTTCAATACGCATGTTGTAAAAAAAAAATGCAGACCGTGCATTTAGTGAATTTGATATTTTAAACTTTTTTAAATATCTATTTGCACGCATTTAGTCCAATTAGCAACTACAGATAAACCTGGCCCCTATAGTAAAATCAAACAGATATCATACATCATGTTAGTTGGTGTTTTAATTGTGCCAATTTTCACTTCATAAATCTTTTTTTTTTAAACGGTTCTAAAGCTCACTTTCTTTGTTTAAAAAAGAGAAGCTATCTAGATGAGATATGAAACTACTAGTGAATTATAAATTTCAGGACAAAATTACTGTTATACAACAGGAGCGTCTCATCTCAAGCCTCTATTTCTTACCGTAAATTTGACCTCCCATCAACTTCCATTCCCCTCTCCCTGCCTCAATAATATTCTAATGATATTGGGCATATTGATCAAGTTGCAATTGATCGCCAATCCACTGCAAATAAGTTGCGTTTTGAAATGTGCATTTTCATTTGATTTTCATTTGAGTATACTATGCACTTTGAAAAAGAGGTGCATGAAACAATCATTTTGATTGGTGCTTGCTGATCAAATGCAACTTGTAATTATTTGCAACTTTCTAGCAACAACATTTATCTCAAATCTTTTTGTGTTCCTTTCAATAAACTGAAACTTACTCAAAATTTTACTCAAAAGCACTGTACAGAATTCATCACCGAGCTTTCATTACAAATGCTTGGCTGAACGTCAATGATTGGATCAAACATCTTTACGTACGATATGGAAAAGAAAAACAGGCAACGCTATCATTTCGAAAAGTGGAGGGGCTGCATGTGGTTAACAATTTCTCATATATGTTTGCACGCATTTCCTGAAAAAATGAGGGGGCTGCAGCCCTACTGACCCTAGGGTTTCTGCAGTCCCTGAAATATAGGGCCTAATACTGTAAACCACAGAGCCATATCAACCCATTCATCAAACAAAAGGAGAATAAATTTTGACTGCCTTTTCTTTAAATTCAGTGTCAGACCTATGATAATAATAATAATAATAATAATGAACGGCTTTTATATAGCGCTTATCAACTCTAAGAATTCTCTAAGTGCTCTACAATCGCAGCACTATTACCCTGGCTTTAGCCCGGCAGCCACTTCATTAGCGCACTTGGCGTTTCAAGGAATAAATATTCCTGCCAGGTACCCATTCACCTCACCTGGGTTGAGTGCAGCACACTATGGGTAAATTTCTTGCTGAAGGAAATTAACGCCCTGGGAGAGATTCGAACCACCGACCCTCTAGTTAAGAGGCGAAAGTCCGAACCACTACACCACGACGCTCCCATGAAGAGATGAAAAAATGGTTGAAGAGATCTGGAAATTAGCAAGTGTGGAAGCAAGAAAACACAATAATCAAAACCCAAAATCTGAGCCAGACAAGAGAAATGGTTAAAAACACCTGTTCCAGTGCGACACAATTACATTGCAAGGGTAGGGGAGGATGCGGAAAAACAATGTGACATTTAGATGTGCAGATGTTTTGGCGCATTCGTGTGTTTGTGCGAAAGTTTAATGGATGGGGTAGCGTTTGAGAGAGATGCATGGAAGATGGAGGTGGATTAAAAGAAAGAGAGGATGTGGGAGAAGGAGAAGGGAAGAGAAAGAGGGGTTGTATGTTAATACATGTAATTTTATTAAACAATGTGACGTTTAAATGCACAGATGTTTTGGTGCATTTGTGTGTTAGTGCGAAAGTTTAATAGATGGGGTACAGAGATGAAAGTGGATTGAAAGATAGAGAGAGTGATAGGGAGTGGGAGATAGGAAGAGAGGAGAGAAAGAGAGAGAGGGTTAGAAAGAGAGATTGTGCGTTAATAATATGACCAAACAATATTAGATTTAAATGCGCAGATCTTTTGGTGCGTTTGTCTGTTTGTGCGAAAGTTTGATAGATGGGGTAGGATTTTTGAGTAAGGAAAGTGGATTGAAAAATAGAGAGGATGATACGGAGTGGGAGATAGGAAGAGAGGAGAGAAAGAGAGAAAGAGAGAGGGGAGAAAGACATTGTATGTTAATAATGAGACCAAACAATATTACATTTAAATGTGCAAATATTTAGGTGTGTTCATGTGTTCATGCAAAAGTTTAATATATGGGGTAGGGCTTGAGAGAGAGACGAAGGAGAGGGGAGAAAGAGAGAGAAAGAGAGATCGTGTTCGTGAATACTGTGACCAACCAATATTAGATTTAAATGGGCAGATGTCTTGGCACATTCATGTGTCTATGAGAACTTTTTCAAGGTGAAATGGTATGATATAAATGCAATACAAATGTTAATGGATAAAGAGAAAGTGAGGGAGGAGAGAGGAGAGAAATTTTAAAAGTGACGAGAAAGGGAAAGAGA
>BQKZ01000034.1:64671-85478 GCA_036244855.1 Temnopleurus reevesii
AAAAAAAAAAAAAAAAAAAAAAAAAAAAAAAAAAAAAAAAAAAAAAAAAAAGAACAATAGAATAAACAAATTAATATGATTTATCTTCAAAGTGAGAAGACAGTCTCTGTAATAACATTTCGGTTTGGGGTACGACTTTGCATGATCGCATAGTAGGGATATTCCATTAGTCAGTCTGCACTGTGGCTGCACTAGAATTCAAACCTACACCATTATGATTGAAATACTAAGTCCTAACATTAACGCTTCCAACCCCTAGAAGCAAATATATTTTAAGACAGAAGCATATTGTGTACGATATAATAATGCTTGGTTCAAAATACTTAAATGAGATCATGAGTGAACATTTCAAAAGCCAAATTGAACAAGGCCTCCTGTTCAACAGAGCTGAACGACATCTCTCATAACAGACCAATGCAGGTTGAGAGTTCGGCCAACGACTGAACGGCACCATCGTGTAAACCAACGACTATTTTATCGGTCAAGTTTGTGTTGTGTGGATGTTGAAGAAATGAGTGAGGGATTGTGTAGATGGGTACGAAGGAAGGAGAAGGGGATTGATATATCTACAGTTGATAATGTGAAGGGAAAACAATTTAAAGAGAGAGAGAAAAGAGAGGTAGTGATGATAAATAGAGGTGGTAATTGATTATTTTCTTCCGATGGATGAGAGTTTATAGATGTTTCAGATAAAAATTGATCGATAAACAAAGTTTTGAAATTAAAAAAATCTATTTTTCCTACACATAGAAATATAAATGCTTCATGAATTTGTAAAATTAAAGTGAGAAGTTATCAAAACAACAAAATTCCCGCCAGTCAATTTCCAGAGAGTCAGAGGGTGAACAACAGCTAAAAATATTTTTTCTTCATCATATATGTACACTGAATCAATAATAATAATAGCTTGATCTAATGTGATCATAGGTGCATATTGCATTCATGAGCCAATTTGAACATGGCCTCGTGCTCAACAGAGCTGAACATTATCTCTCATAACAGACCAATGCGGGTTGAGAGTTCGGCCAACGACTGAACGGCACCATCATGACAGCCAACGACAATTTTATCGGGCAAGTTTCCGGGTAGCGCATTAAATTGGTAATGACCATCACGTTTTTAATCACTAGTGGGTTCGTTGGTCGTCTTACTCCTCAAATTGGCAACTGACATGTTGGTCATCAGTGTTCATAAATAAAAGTGATTGGAATGGACATTAAGGTGAGGGGCAGTGCGAGGGGGTGAATGTAATGTTGATAGTTGTAGTTGTGACGTGTGAAGTGGTTGTGCTAGTTGTTGTTTTTTAAGTGTAAGCAAAATAATCATTCATCACTCAATAGTCATTAAAATGGTTTAAGAAATAAATGAATGAATAATAGACTGTCCCATGTTTGTCATATATTGACAACCTTAGCACTCGAGCAAGTGTTAGGCTTGCAAAAAGCAGTGCTTTACATAAGATTCTAAAATGATAATTTGACAATTAAAGAAATGAACTCCTCAAAGTATCTATGGTACAGCTTGCAATGTTCTACAAAATTATAATCAAATTGTATTTTATTAATAGATATTCTAGCTTCTCCATAAAAAAAAGGATAGCATGGCTTTGTTAGCATAGCATATGCACATGCGAATAGCTTATCAATACCTATTTACCAATGGGTATGATCAACGTGAGTACAGTCCTGATTTCAAATTCCAAGGCTTACATGTATGTCTCTTTACGTAGCAAGATGCTATCTGACATTTGCAGGGATTAATAATTGTACAAGCAATGCATTCCCTAGGAGCTCCCATCATTCCCCTTGCCGTTCCAAGAGTAAATGGGATGCATTCTCATATTTAATTATTAACCTGCCGATACATATTACTTTGAGATGCATATTCAATGCTCCAGCTTGCTGATTTCATTTTCAATATCCCATCTGCCTTTAAAGATGGATTACAAATCATATTGAAGTATGGATCCATATCATAAATATTACAAATTTGGGAAATGGCATACTTCTTTCTCAGATAGTACTTTTAAAAATAATCAAATAGATTATAAATCTTTCCACCAACCATGGTAGTTGCCAAAAGTTTAGAAAAAAATTAACAGCAAACGGACGGGATTTGAACCGTGACCACTCAATTACAAGACAAGTGTTATACATAACCACTAGACCATCAGAGTGCCAAAGTGATCTGGTTCTTATGCATATCGATGATTATACAAAGAAAAAGAATTATACACCATAAATGTATTCCATGAAGTGATCTTCATTATATTAAACTATATAAAAACATTTTTTTCATTATATGTGGAAAATAGGAAAAAAAATGTTTATTGTACACATAAGAGAATTTCACTTGTGCTCATATCTTTGTTTTAAAAAAATTGTGTAGATGACCTGTGACCATAAGTTGGTTTTCAAAAGGTTCTAAAGCCTTAAGGATATTGGCCCAGTTTAAGTGCCCAGAGCATATTAAAATACATAATTGGCTTTCAGTCGTGCCTCAATGGTCAATAAACTACAGCAGACAATTTGGCCAAACATTTCTACAATACAAGCAAACCACCACAAGCACCCTCTCCACATCACGGTACCTCAAATTAATAACCCGTCTCTCCACTTCACGTCGCATCCAAGGCAACGTAGCTTCGTTATCTGGACGCATCAACGACGACATTTTAACGAACTTTGCCTCTCGAGCACCAGGCTAGCGTGCTTCCCCTCTACTCATCTCTCCCGCTTCAAATTAAATACGATATCTTTAGATAAGACGCGGCCGTAGGGGTCACGAACGGTCCTCGGCTCGGCCAAGGCCATACTCAACTCTTAGAGGGCGTTTTGCATATTTGTGCTTTTGGTTCTGTTTTGTATGGTCGGCAGCTGTGTGTAGTGATACATTGCAGTTTTTTTACCTTTCAAGGTATGGGTTGAGAGTTATGGAGTCAAATATTTAAAAAAAAACATTTATGAGCTGTCTCTTTTATCTGTGTAGGTAACTGTGTCAATGTGTACGTTTATGTTTGTGGGTGTACACTGTATGTGTGGGTGTACACTGTATGTGTGATTGTATTTTTTATGATCATATTTGTTCAATAGATTATAAATACAATATATCATTTGTAATTGTGTTTCAGCCACAGAATTTTAAAAAAATGGCAATTAAAGTAATCCAAATAATCATCTTAATTAAGGAACAGATCTCAAACTACTGAGAAATTGATTTACTATAACATTCTATTACATTATGACTACCAAAATCATAACCAATAAAAGCTTAAATCTACATAATGACAACTTCTATTTCAATGCATAAATGAAAGATATTTGGATGGAATAATTCACATATATTCCATTAATAAGTGCTCATACGTGTCATATGTACTACATTGATGAGGCAAGACTGGATGGAAACCTCAATCTCACTGCAAGCAGTAATGAAAAAGATATTGGACAAAGTAAACGACTCCCATTCAATCCTTCACAATACCTCAATGCATACAAAGAAACTTCCTCCCCTGTTCTTCTGTCATTTTTCTATGTAGTGTCAAACAGATCTTGCACCATCACACTGAATTAACAGGGTAACTTCTTTCTTTCACATGTGTAAAGCCCTGGTCACGTAGGACCCCAGAAGCAACACGATTCACCCCGACTCTTTGTCAATTCCCTGTTAACTGCCTCAGAACAACAAGTTGGGGTGAATCGTGTTGCTTCCGGAGTCCTACAGTATGTGACCAGGGCTTCAAGATGCTGTATGCAATAGAGTTGCTTACTTTGTCAAATTCCTTTTTCCTTTCTTCTCACAGTGATTGGACATCCTGAGGGGGAAAGGGTTTCAAATTCATTGTAATCGAACCACCCTCTTACACCTTGACTGATAGTAAATCAATACTGTGGCCTTTCATGAACTTACCATTAAGATATCAGTGACATTTTCCCCATAGTTGCATTACTTTGCATTACATTTCAGATAAAATTTACGAATTTAAAATTTTTTCGTTTCTTTTTTCTTGGTGTAGTGGTCGTGACTCTCGCCTTTCAACCAGAGGGTCGTAGGTTAGAATCCCACCCATGGTGTTAATTTCCTTCAGCAAGAAATTCATCCACACTGTGCTGCACTCAACCCAGGTGAGGTGAATGGGTACCTGGCAGGAATCTTTATTCCTTGAAATGCCAAGTGCGCTGGTGGCTGCCGGGCTAAAGCCAGGGTAATGAATGCAAAGCGCCTGGAGTTTTTAGCAATGAGAGTGGATTCATGCGCTATATAAATTGCATAATTACAGTGTTACTGTTTCAATCTTTCTCATGCTCATTTTGTATAGTACATTGCCAAAATAAACATTTGTGGAATTTCTAAAACAAAAACTTTTATGAATTCATGTAATCGTACTATGTAATCATTTGATGTGTCAATACAGTTCCAATGATTTGATGGCAGTTATATTACAAATACTGTATAATCTTAAATTTGTGCAGTGGTTTCACTTTTGCGGGTCTTGTGGTCTTGGCCATGCAAAAAAATTCCACTCTGCATAATGCACATATGCATGTGTGTACGAACACTGTCAAAAACGTGAGAATAACAACACGGCAATGAGTTGAACTGGTTGTTGAATTTAGATTTAGAGGCGTTTCTCATTCAATTCTGAATATTTACGCCTAGCTGGTCCGAAACCACAAAAATTTACCCTACAATATTGGCTGATACAGTATGGTATTATGTGAATATATATTTTTTTTAAAATAACTTGAGGTCTGTAGAAAACACAATAGGACCTGATGTATACTCCTGAGGGACACCCCTAAGACACATCCAACATTCTCCCCGTTACCATGGTCAATCAAAGCACATTGTGCACATCAATCTAGGGGGTAGAAAGCTAATCAATGTCATGGCCTTTTGTGAATCAGGGTATTACTTCACTTCATACTACAGACACTGTGAATAGAAGGGACAAAGGAATTTGACAATCCAAATGACTTTCATACAAACATTCACAATAGACCCATGTAAAGTAAAGTTTCATCCCTTTTATCCACTGAACATGTCTGAAACCCAGTATTCAACATTTTTACATGTACCAAAATACTGTACAAGCTGAAATTCCCAGAGTGGTTTTATTTTTGCAAATTTTGTGGTCTAGGCCTCACAAAAATGTCCACTCTGTATGATGAGCATATGACAAACATTGTCAAAAACATCAAAATAACAACACTACAATCTGTTGAACAAAGTCCACAATCGAATATAGTTAGAAAGATTTGTTGAAAATACAATGTCTACAGTTCACATTGATTATGTGAATATCAAACTACATGTAGCTCTATTTATGTACAAAACAAGATAGGTCCAAGTGTAAACGAGGTACACCATCAAGACACATTCTCATTATCAAGGGTAATCAAAGCAGATTGTACGCATCAATCTTGGGGGTAGAAAGCTAATCAATGGCATGGCCTTGTGTGAATCAGGGTATTCCTTTGATATTATAGACACTGGGAACAGAAGGGACAAAGGAATCGGACAACATAAACGACTACCATTCAATCCTGTACAATAGACCCATACAAAAGAAAGTATCATCCATGCTTATTCATTGTTCAGGTGTGAGCCCAATTCAAAACTGCAAAATAAGAATGTGATGAAAAATGTGTGTGTGCCTTAATCATGAATTCTTGAATGGTAGTTGTTTACTTTGACCAATTAATTAGTTCAATCAGAATATAGTTCCAAAGATCTATTGGAAAAAAACATGTCTACAATTCACATTGATTATGTGAACATTAAACTACATGTAGCTCTATTTATGTACAAAACAAGATAGGTCCAAGTTTGTACCCTTGAGGTACACCACCAAGACACATTCTCATTATCACGGGTAATCAAGGCAGATTGTACGCATCAGTCTTGGGGGTATGGCTTTTTGTGAATAAGGATATTACTTTATTTGATACCAGACTCTGTGAAGAGAAAGGACAAAAAACAGACAAAATAAACGAATTCCATTTAAACATTCACACTAGACCCATATAAAAGAACGTATCTTCCCTATTTATTCACTTAACATGTGTGAAACCCTGTATGCAACATTTTTCAGCAAAATGAGAGGCAATTAAATTCTTTGTGTGCCTCGATCTAGCCATCATTAATTCTTGAATGGAAGTAGTTTACTTTGTTGAATTAATAATTTTAATCAGAATAAAGTTCAACAGATCTATTGGAATTAACATGTCTACAATTCACATTGATTATATGAATATTAAACTACATGTAGCTCTATTAATGTACAAAACAAGATAGGTCCAAGTGTATACCCTTGAGGTACACCATCAAGACACATTCTCAATATCAAAGGTAATCAAAGCAGATTATACCCATCAGTCTTGGGGGTAGAAATCTAATCGATGTCATGGCCTTTCGTGAATGGGAGTAATACTTCATTAAAAGATGCAGCCGATTCAATCGCCTCCAAGTCTAAATCCATTATATCCCAAGCTTTATCCAGGTAAGAGACTGAATTATTGTAACCGAGTCCAAATTAAACACAATATCCCAAGCTGAACTAGGGGCTGATAGGGTTCCCACAGGCAGAATGAACTTGAGTTTCTGAGGCCATATTGATCTCAACATTGATCAGTTAACCCTCTTGGCACTGCATTATCTGTTTTCATTTCATATTCTGCAAGTAAACATGCATTTTTTTAAGAAAAAAATTATGTCCAGGGGCTTCAAATGGTGGCACCAGAATGCTTTGCTGAAACAAACCATTGGGGCTGGCAAAGAACTAGTCCTACTTTGATTAGCTCCCAATCCAAATTACAAACAATATCCACAGCTGACCTTAGAGGTGGTGTGAACCAGAGTTTCCAGGGCCATATCGATCGATTAGGTAACGCTCTTGGCACTATACATCTATTCTTTCGACATATTACGCAAGAGAATTTCTTAAATAAGATCTTATGTTGATGGGTTTCAAACCATGGCACCAGAATGCTTTGTTAATACAAACCTTTGGGGCTGACAAGTTATTTACCCAAGTAAAAGAACTCATCCTACTTTGATTAGCTCCAGATTCAAATTACGGACAATATCCACAGCTGAACCTAAAGATGGTGTGAACTTGAGTTTCCCAGGCCATATTGATCTCAACATTGATCAGCACTGCACATGTTTTTTTTTTCATTTCATATCATGCAAGTAAACAAGCATATCTTGAAGAAAAAATATTATGTCCATGGGTTTCAATAGTGGCGTCAGAATGCTTTGTTATTACAAACCTTTGAGGCTGGCAAGCTATTTATCTATTACTTTGATTAGCTCCAAATCTAAATCACAGACAATATCCACAGCTGAACCTAAAGGTGGTGTGACCTAGAGTTTCCAAGGCCATATCGATCTCAACATTGATCATGTACCCTTCTTGGCACTGCACATCGATTCTATTGGACATATTAGAGAATTTCATGAATAAGATCTTATGTTGATGGGCTTCAAACGGTCGCACCAGAATGCTTTGTTAATACAAACCTTTGGGGCTGACAAGCTATTTACAAAAGTGATAAAGCTCCAAATCCAAATTATGAACAATATCCATAGCTGAACCTGAGGCCATCGATGTACCCAGAGGTTGCTTGAACTTGAGTTTCGGAGGCCATATCGATCTAAACATTGATCAGTTACCCCTCCTGGCACTGCATCATCTGTTTTATTGTATATTACATGAGTAAACAAGTATTTCTTGAATAGAATATTACATACATCTTCAAGACAGAGAAACAATTTGAGCTCTAAGGCAGGCATGCACTATCCATAATTGAATATTTACATCAAGAGAAGAGGAAGAAGGAGAATGTGGAGAATGACGTTGTACATGACAATCTAAAAGACTTGACCGAGGCATGAACCCTTATACGGTGTACATCAATTTCGTAATGTTGATTGGCTTGGATTACAGCGCATGACACAATGCCTTACTTTTAGTATGGTTCAGTTTTATGTTTTTAGGATCATGGATTTATACAGATCTATTCAAAGACAGGAGCTTTAAAGAGAATATTCCTTATCAAAGCACAAGGAATGATTTTAGTTTTCACAATTTGATAAGCAGTTTTAGAACTTGAGGAAATATTTCCAAGATTTTACTGCACAGTTCTATAATGAAAAAAAGTTGCTAAAGAACAAATTTTTAAAGCAATCTTGCTAAAATGCAGAGCAAGTTGTGATGCGATACCAGAAAAATTATTCCCTGAAGCAGTACTGACAGGAGAAAATTGTCAAAGATTTCTGTGCCTGATTCATAATTAAATGGGAATTACACCCAGACAATAATGTACTGTCAGTAAATTAAGAAAAATCAGATGAACAAACTGTGAAAATTTGAGCAAAATTGGATAAACCGTTCAAAAGTTATGAATTTTCAAAGTCATCATTTCCACATGTGCTGGGCATCCTTGAAATGGCATGCGTATAGCTAATTAGCATAATCTTTGATGTCATACATGGAGAACTCCTCATTCACTTTGTATATAAATTTATTGAAAATGGATCAATATCATATTTCAATTTGAGGAATCAACCCCGTTCTTTCTGGAATGCTTGCAGAATTGATGTGGCTGTAATATATTTAACCGAAGAAACAAAAATTTTCTACTTTTATGAAAAAAGAGGAAAATGTGAAATTTTGTGTACAAAGTGAATGGAGAGTTCTCCATGTTGGCAACCATTTTGTGCCTGTACGTTTGCCAATTTAAGGAGCCAATGAGGGGTGTAAATCAAAACTTTGAAAATTCATAACTTTTTAATGGATTATCCGATTTTGCTCAAATTTTCACAGTTTGTTCATCTTATTTTTCTTCATTTAATGATAGCAATTTGATCTCTGATTTTAGTTCCCCTTTAAAATTCTATATCCTCTCATACAGCTAAGGACAAAAAAAATGGTTGCTCTCCTACCTCCTAAAAATGGCCTGACCATAACTTGTTTTTCATTAAGATTTTTTAAATCTCAGCAACTCATGGTACTTTTAAAAAAAGGCATTCCCAGGAACAAATTGGGGCCCTATAAAAAGCGTAGAACTAAATAATCTTTTGCATATTATATACAAATTTGCGTGTTACTTCATTTTCAACACTACTGATAAGTTTGAATTTACACTTCTTTCTTTGAAAACTGCATAGTTCTTTTTGTTTTTGTTTCTTTTGCGCTTACAAAAGCGAGGAATTGTGAACTAAAGTCCAACATGAAATAAAATCATTTACTGCTGCTCACACTTTGGAACTGTCCATTGTTTGAATAAAAGCACCCATAAATGCAAGATGGACTTTGGTTTTTATATCATCAAATATTAATCAAATTTCATAATCATTGCAGCCCAATAAAAACAATCTCAAGTGCAATCCTGGTTTAAAGGCAATGGCTAACATTGTTGAGAATCAAAATTAAATTTAGATGTTGCATTGCTCATTAATTCAACCCTTACAACAAAATAAGAATCTACTGAATTTTATAAGTTCATTGGCCCTTGGTATTTCAAGATTGATTATATCTAAGAGTGACCAGCATGTTGCTTAAATCTCTTCCACTTCACACCATGAGCAGATAAACCTCTGCAGGGAGCTTTGGTGAATAGAGCATGATCACTCTGCTGTCCTACAGCCACATACTTTCTGAGTGCTGATCTATCGTTACTCTTTTTGGAGAGTAAACGTTCATTTCATTCTGTCATTATTTCAGATAGTGTTAGTGTCTAAGATAGAGCTGCATACATTGTACATTTCAACTGGTTTAAGTATGATTTGACATTGTAGAATAATGCCTGTGAAAGGAAGCTGTACAGCAAAATTGATCCCAATTTGTTTCTGATAACAATTTCTCAAAGTAATCTGTAATAAAAGGAAAAAATCTTCAACTTTTGGATACCAAAGTTCTAGTAAAGCCTCTACCAAGCTCACATTTTATTTTCATTTCATGAGCACATAGATGTTATAACTATAAGGCACGTACTTTCCTTTTGAAAAATCATACCAGAGGGGCCCTCATAGTTAGACAATATTGGGATGCATAATTCTAATTCTATATGCATTTTCTGTCAATCATTTCATAGAAATGATAATATCTTAGAGTAAGAAGCATATCATGTGATGTATTGTCTACAGAAACGTGTGTTTTCATGGTATAATAAAGTGTTCTTGAGGTAGTCTTGGGTACATTGAACTCGTATGATGAAGATGAGCTTGTTACCATTCAAAGTATTTTCATGCCCAGGCAAAAAAAAATGGAGGAACCCTCCGATGCCATTTCTTAAAAGTCAGAAAAATTATTATCATTTTTTTAACATATTTAAACAATTCATGAGGAAAAAGAGACTTACATGTATAATGGGATGAAGCACCAAAGAGCATTTGAATATATCTTCTCAGGTCATATTTCCTATGTTTATTTATAATGTTACAATGACTTTTCAATTTTAGTGAAAAGGAAAAAAAAATATTAAAAGGTTCAGGTCAGGCCACTTTTACAGGGTTGGTCAGTGGAGGACATTCAAACAATTTTTGTTTGCGTAATTGGTATCATTTTATCATACACATACTAGATTGTAATTTTTAAAGGGAAACCAACCCCTGGAATGACGTCAAATATTCCATTGGTTTTGCCGATCGCACGAATCCCCATGAGCGGCAGTAATCGTCTAATCTCTGTGACTTTGAAAATTCTCAACTTTTGAATGGGTTGTCCGATTTTGCTCAAATTTTCAAGTTTATTCATCTGATTTCTCTTTATTCAATGAGAGCACAAGGATTCCAGGGGTTGGTTTCCCTATAATAACGGGATCGAAAATATTTCAGTAAGCCCCAATATCTAAAAACCTTACTACTCGACAAGTGGATTTTGTGATTGTGCATGAAGTTAAAACAAGTTTCAGGTTAGAAAATAAGGTCATGAATGAAAATTATCCTTTGTATAATCTTATAAAGTAGCCTACTGCACTAGAACATTAAATATTTTCCACATGAATAGATGTTTTAACCAATTTTGACTCACTTTTGTCTGCATTCAACCTTTTGTAGTTCCGATTAAAATGCCAGAAGACTGTAGAATTCAAAATAGTGGTACCATGTGAATAAGGATGTTTTGAAAGTAAACACAATCAACCAGTCAATGTGAGACATAAAAATATCCGTTTGGCTGTGGGTCCACTTGTGAAAAACTCTTTGAAAACATTGTTGTGTTGCTTTTAACACCATTTACAGGCTATTATACAGTCCATGTTTCATAATTTCTATTTGTTCCCCTGAATTTTCTTTCCCCCCCCCCCCCCCCCCCCTCTCTCTCTCTTTCTCTCTCTCTCTCTCTCTCCCATAGCTTTCCATTCAGTTCGAGATTCACTATGTCTGTTTTGTTTTTTTTTATTTGAACTCCTCTCCCTCTCTCTCTCTCTCTTTCCGTTTCTTCTCCACTACAATCCTTCTTATCTCGCTTTCGCAATTTTCTCCAGCGCATTTTCTTACAAAACATCCTCTTTCAATTTCTATTTTTTCACAACAATCTCTCAAATCGATAACACATGTAGTCTCTATCCTCATGAAAATATAAAACTATTACAAATTGCAAGTGTGAAACTGTAACTGGTTGCTTTAGAGTACAACAAAAATACAAATTAAAAAGGCCTAAATACATCTAAGCGGCACTTATGTCTGTTCAGGTATTTTTTCACAATGCAAGCAATTAATCCGGTCTTTTAGCGAGGTGGGGAAGTTTACGTTTACATGCATTTCACCAACCACTAAAAGCGAATGGAAAAATATACAAAAACATGCTAGGAGCATGCTGAAGACTGACACCTTAAAATGGTGCTAGAGCCTCTTCTAAATAAACATCCCATTACCGCAATTTGTCTTTTCCTCTCACTTAGGCATGGCCATTCGTGGGTATTCTTCCTTTCATGGATTCCTTCCCTGACATTCCTGTTAAAGCGCCTCTTTGCACCTCTTCTTGCCACTTTGAGACATGAGTGCACCTTATGCTTGCCGCTTTAACCCCCGAAAGTTCTCCGGCACGGAATAATCAAGAAACTATCGCGATTAATTATTTATCGGAAAAAGCGAGGGTGTCAGGGACACTGGCTGGCCGGAAAAGGTTCCTCAGCCGGAACCACGTCACGCAGATCAACACGCCAGAGGACGGAGGGGATCGGCTTTCGGACGAGCCTCGTCTTACGACCACGCAATCCAAGCGCTTCGTTTTGATCAGATACCTGATGCTAGCTGGGAGAAGATGTAAACAATTTGCGGGACCGACATTCAAGATTCATGTTCCCAAAAATAAGATCGAGTGAATTTCTCTGTGAGCAGGATAGCTAGAGAAATCTTACACCAAAGCAATGGATGTAGCCGTAAATAGCATCGTCTCTGTTCTTCTTTTTTTAACCGGGGGAGGGGGGGGGCTTTTTTTATTCGATCACATTAGAACATTTTCCAGTTTTACAGAAATTTGGTCTTGTTAATATATCTGAGCCTGTTTGCAAACATCCTTAAAGTTTGAAGCTTTCTGATAAATGCTTCGGGTATACAAATTTCCCATGAAAATTGTAGCATTAATATGAAATCTTTTTTAATCAATAATAATAAAAAGTTATAATTGTTTAATGTATTATTTGTTTCCAAATATGTACAGTGCTGAAGACAATACAATCACAGCAGGATAAACGCACCATATATATTATTCTGACATTTTTCAGAGATAACAAACCGCAAAGAATTCTGACTTGCACAGTCCAAAAACAGGTATGAAACTATTGAATCATGCAGAGAACTGACGAAAATAGCTGAAATGTTGCCATGGCAACATGATCATATTAGAAAGCAAATTTGTGATGAAGACATTATGCTCCAAATAAGCAAATTCAAGGCTGCACAGTATGTGTATAGTGTATATTGTGTTTGTACATCAGTACGATATATGTCAGTTTGCCGGAGTCCCAATATCAACATTTTCTTATACCTTTTTATTATCTTACTTCATAGGGTGGTAAAGGTAGTGAAAATAAAATTTGGAAAATCAATTATTTGACAATGATACTTATTCATTCAAATATATTTGGTTTGAGTGACAAAATGATCAAAGCTAATATTGAGTATATTGCCAAGGATCTTTAAGATTTATTTCTCAAGAACAAATTCTGGCAGATTTTACTTCAGCCTATGAAGCTGCTTGAAAAGCTCTGGGCTCTATTTAATTTTTTTCATTCTGTATTAATTTGCTTTGATATCATAAATGTACTAACTTGGCAGTTATACAATGCCCGAGTCTTGATGTCTCATACACTAGTTGGCAGCCCTGTTACATTGATTCTCAGTGTACAATGTACAAAATATGGACCACTTCCCAGCATGAACCTTGTAGAGATGCACAATATCATCGCATAAGCTTGGCATCTTTAGTTCCTTAATCATATTGAATAACATAATGTATATATGTACTGTGAAACGTTATCGGAATCCAAGCATTATAGTCCATTGTTGCATGCTCATCATTTGAAAGAGAGGATTTCTTTTTTGTTTCTTCTTACACCATGTTCATGTCTTTTTGTACATTTTTTTTTGTACATGAATACATGAAAATATTTACTCTGTCGGACTAATGCAATATACACACACTGGTTCACAGCAGATGAAAAAATGCAATATAAATCTTTCCAGAAGATAATAAACTTAAACCAGAAGAAAAAGAACGGTAAACTAGAAAACGCAATCCTTTCATAACTTTAGCTATGCAACTTTGACATGATGTGGTGATGATGATGATGATGATGATGATGATGATCATGATATACTTGTGCGTGATTATCATGGTAGGGACACTAATGATAATCATAATGATAAATATATTGTTATTGTTGTAATGATGATGAAATAATGGTTGTAATGATGGTGATCACTGCCCCCTCCCCCCCCCAAAAAAAAGTACTAAATTCAGATGACAGTCATTAGCTTAAAGAATAAGAAAGGCAAATCCTAAGCCACTAAATATGAAATATTTTTTTACAATTCTAACATCTAATGCAACACACCAAGGAAATATATAGTTTGTAATATAGTCATATTAAAATCAGGAATGCACAATGGTCTCAGGGGTTCTTCAACTGAAAATTTACACCTTAATTGGCAAAATAGCAAACCCTAATTGCCAGACTAAATTGAATTGAATTGTATTGCTTGTGATAATTGGCTTCATTGGCTATTCCAAGAGTAAAAAATAACCACTTGCCTCGATTCTAATAAGATTTGGCATTTAGTGGTCAGATTCATTGCTAGGTACTACAAGTTACTTAGCTGAATGCTAGTAACTCGGCCTACCGTTGTGTCTATTTCAATAAAAGAATGCTAAAAAATAAGAAAGTCTGAAGCATATACAGTTCATAATTTGAACAAATTGTTAAAAATATAATGGTAGTTACATATAAAACAGCTAGTTAGACTGGCCCTGTAAATGTTTTTTTTTTCATTTGTATGGAAGCTCACATATTCAAATTTTAACAATACTAAAGCTACATCTGTTTGATTACATGTAAAGGTAAATTGTGTAAAGTTTATGTTGATTTGTACTCTCGTGCCCTGAGAAGGGGTCTATATAGTCAATAAATCTGTATCTATCTACAAAATGACACTCCTTAAATTGGCCAAGTGCTACTTAAAAAACCTAGACCTGCCTTTATCGAATGAGAATACAAAATTTTACAGATTTAATTCAATTCTTCAAAACATTATGGGCTAACACAGTTTGAGACTATCAGACTTGAAATTAGATGTGGCAGGGCCCAAGGGACGTTTGAAATTACTGCATTTTATCCAAAAATCAACACAAAGAGTGAATATTAGCATTGATTGAGACTATTTAAGAGTGGTTTGTTTTTCTTTATTATTCATCTAACGCAGTCTGAAAGAAAAATGTCTGCTTCAAAACAAAATGGTGGAAAGGGTAATTGAATAAAATGCGGAACATTTGGCAAACTTAAATCAAAGAGAGAAACTAAATACACTAGTCACATACATTTATGTATCTAAACATTTCATTGTCATAAGCCATGTACATATACCCAGACATTCAAGACACCAAAACACTGGGGGTGTTTCCATCGCGCGCTCTCGTTCCAACTGTGGCTAAAGTCCGCTCTTAGGTAAATGTGTGATGTTTACTCTGACATGAGAGCACATGACTAACTCTGTGCAAACATGAAGATGAAATCTTTCAAAAGGATCGGGGGAAAGCGAGGGATAGACAACCATAAATCAAATATCAACAGTCAAACAAATAATGGAAAACAATGATTGTAATCATGTAGGCCTTGTACCTACAGCATATGTGCTTTTCATAATCTATCAATTTTTAAAAGGAAATATTATTATGCAAGCGCACTTCCTGGATGTGTGGCAATGCAGGAAATATTTGATATAAAAATTCTATTAATTGCCTGTCCTTGCTGACATGATTTCTAACATAATTCATTTGTATCTCTATTCTCATTATCACAGGGAATGGAAATGTCAAAATAATTTACCACATAGTATATGGTGATGTGGTATTCATTAATCTTTTTTAATGGAATGATGTTTTCAATAACTCTTTATTGGTTTTATTCCAATGCTCAAGCAGCTAAATTTTAGGATCGCTTTTTAGTTGTTTCACTTTACAGGAGGCTCATTTTTTGGATGTGACATCTTTTTGTAACAACTAAAATCACTCATGTGTGAAAATTATTACAGTGTATTTGAAACGAAAACATGCAAAACAGTTACATTGGGTATGTCAAGTAATATAATACCCTGTATACAAATCTATATGCATATTTAATGGTGATCCCTAACATTTTTTTTTTATAATGAACATTAATTTTTACAATCAGATAATCATAATAATAATAATAATACACAACATTGTATATAGCGCTTAATACGAAGTGTTTCTAAGCGCTCTGAGCATAATTACCTGGCTATAGCATGGCTATCATTTGGCACTCACTGCATTCAAGTAATTTCTAACTACCGTTACCCATTCACCTCACCTGGGTTGAGTGCAGCACAATGTGGATAAATTTCTTGCTGAGGGAAATTAACGCCATGGGTATAGGAATCGAACCTACCATCCTCGTGTTGAAAGACGAGAGTCAGAACCACTACACCACGACACCTCCTCCACACACACAGATAACACGTTCAAATCCAGCCATGGCATTATAAATTCTCTTCACTTTATGTGCAGATAAGGAGAATGAGGAATACTAACAGACTGGTTCGCTAACAGATGCAAATATCACACTTAAAGGATGTTCATGACAACCCGTAAGCATGCACAGGTTTGCCTGACATAGCAACAATCACTGTAGATGCAAACAGACTCCAAATATTGTCGTTCAACTGTCACAAACAGGTATAACAGAGGAATAACACATAAAGTTCTACACTTGCGGCAAGAAAATTGCCCAAATTTTTAAAACATTAGTATTATGCACCTATCAATTGTAAGACGCACCCCTCGACCCCCGGGAAAGGTGCGTCATGGTTGGGTAATTTACCAACAAATGAATGACGCAGGGTATGGTCATGGAAGCATTTGGTCAGTCACAGCATGGACAATGGGGTGCGTCATAGTCGGTCATTTTACATGGGTGCGTCATAATGCCTCGCCATGTTTACAAACGGGTCTGTCCGCGCAATACTCACGTCACCGCATACGCGTACCACCGCGTACCGGGTTTTTAAACATGCAAACTCCTAGTTGAATATAAAAAAAAAAATATTGACATGGAATCTATACTTTCGCACCGGGCGCCCAAAATCGTGTTTGATGACATTAAATAAAATGGAAACCCCCAAATAATAATAATTGATCTCAATTCAAATCCTCTCTCATGCTGTCTTCTGTCTGGGTTCTCAAAAAAAGGAAGAAATAAGGTATTTTTCGTCACTTTGTTTATTTTTTAATACCCCGTTCGTTCCAGCACTGCACTGCGTTGGTTGGTTCGGTTGTTGCCACGATGATCGCGATCGGTAGCATTGGTGCGCGCGGAGCTTTACCATGACGGGGTGCGTCACAATGGTCAGTCAAAATCTTGAACTGGTGCGTCATATTTTTTCGTCCAGGCACAGTCATTGTAAGAAAAGGTCCGTCATAGTCGAGACACACAGGTGCGTCATGGTATAGGAAAATCCAACTCACATCTGACAAGTGACGCACCATTCCCGGAGGTCAAGGGGTGCGTCTTACAATTGATAAGTGCATTATGCAGAGAATTACCCATTATCAAAATTCAGGGAAGTTTTAATAGCAAATGAATATAATTAATGGCACATCACTCAACAATTAATTCAGATTTATGAGTACTAATTCTATGAACTGACCTATTAGAGTTTCTGTTCTGATTTCAAACCCAGTTCATAACATCAATTAATCGCATGGATCTTAATGTGATATCATTTTTTGCATACTGCTTGGACACTTTTTATTTTCATTAGTTCACTGTTCATCTCAGTTTTTGGGACAGTAATAACTTACAGTAAAATCTATCGAACGCCCCCCCCCCCCTCCCCTTCATGCCTTTCTTTTATTCTTCTTTCTTGATAGGTCTTTGAAAGAAAATTAAACTAATTGAAATTTTACACGGGTCCCCTCCCCTTCCAAGAGCTGAACCCTTCGAAGAGCTGAAGAGTATTGAAAAAAAAATTTAAGTATTTTAATTAAAAGGTCATAGCCTCAAATTTGGCGCCCCTTAGCTCCCAGGGAGCTGGCACCCCAAAGCCCCCTTCCAAAAGCGTCCGCCTGCATTAGGCTATACTCTGTAGATGTAGTAATCTAAAGATTGGGAGTTAAAAGCTAAATGGACTTTACAATTTACAGGCTATTCCGTACTATTGCAGCTAAAAACAAAGAAGATTCAAAATCTTGCCTATCGCTCTCTTACTCTACTTCTGAGACTCTCCATCTTTTCGAAACACAAACACAAATCACTCACTGCACTCAATTTCATGTCCAACCCTTTAAAAATATGTCTGTCAACATTTAATCCTCCCTCTACATAGCCAACTTCCCCTTCACACACTCACACATGCCAACATTCAACGACTCATAAATTATCATGAAGAAATTAGCTTTCGCACTGCCAAGTGCCTCGCGCTGGGCACGAGTACCAGATAAGGGAGCAATGACGACACACTCGGCCAGAGTTAGCCCGTGGATGACCCACCCACTCCCCGCATCAAAACCATCTAGAAGACACAGCTTTGTAACACTTTATTTCAATAAAATATCGATAATCACTTACCAAGAAAAGCTATGAAGACAATAAATTCTACTCTCTGCACAATCCCTCACGTCTGATCGTGATTCGATCATAAAAACTGCAAAAGACATCAATTTTTCATAAAAGTGTTTCCTCCCTGTTGTGGTGTGAAAATGTCCACTTGAACACATTTGCGTGTGAAAATTCAATGGGCAATGGAAAATCGATAGGGATGCGTGAAATACATCGCTACAAGGCTTTAGAATTTATTGCCACTGACAAAGTGGGACAAAGGTTAAAATTTTCTGATTTAAAAATTAAAAGTATGCAATAATAATTCAAGAATTACTATATTACTAGAATTAAAGATTATTCCATTATTAATAAATCTATTTTTCATGATGTTTAGTTGGACCTTCAACCCAAAAATGTTGACAAACATCTGAAAAAAGACTAGTATTTGGGATGCGAAGATGACGGATGATGATGGGAGATGATGGTGATGATGATGATGATGATGATGATGATGATGATGATGATGATGATGATGATGATGATGATGATGATGATGATGATGATGATGATGGTGATGATAATGATGGTGATGATGGTGATGATGATAATGATGATGATGAGGCTGGTGTTGGTGATGATGGCGCCTGTGATGATGATGATGATGATGATGATGATGATGATGATGATGATGATGATGATGATGATGATGATGAGGATGATGAGGATGATGATGATGATGACGGTGATGGTAATGATGGTGATGATGATAATGATGATGATGATGATGATGACAATGATTGTGATGATGATGATGAAGATGGGGAGAAGAGGAATATGTGGAGGATGATGTTGTGGAGATGGAAGATAATAATGATGACGATGATGCTGATGATGAAGATTGTGCATAACGAGGCCTATCATGGTCATGATCATAATTGCATTGAAGAGGAGAATGACAATAGCAATACATTATCATCATCATTATTAGTATTGTTATGGCATTCCATTAGATTTTTCAAAAATAGATGTAACTCTGCAAGAAATTGATTAAAGTATGTTTGTTGCTTTTGATAAAATCTTCTATTAGGCGGGGAAGAATACAGTTGGAACAGTGAGAAATTAGTCATAGTTTTAAAATTCCCATCTCCCTGATAATAGATGCCCAACAAAGAGCATAGGTTAAGGGTAAGGGCATATTCAGGGGATAGAGGCGAAAGAGGCGATCCTTTTTTCTTCTTCTTCTTCTTCTTCTTCTTCTTCTTCTTCTTCTTCTTCTTCTTCTTCTTCTTCTTCTTCTTCTTCTTCTTTTTCTTCTTCTTCTTCTTCTTCTTCTTCTTCTTCTTCTTCTTCTTCTTCTTCTTCTTCTTCTTTTTTTTTCTTCTTCTTCTTCTTTTTATTCTTCTTCTTCTTCTTATACTTCTTTTTGGTGTGTGTTTTTGTGTTTTTCTGGTTTTTTTCACCAATTATTGATATTTGCTCAAGGGAAACCTCACCCTGACATTGATATGTTGTCAGTAAATGAATAACAAAAGATGAACAACGTATAAAAATATCAACAAAACTTGATAAACCATTAAAAAGTTGTAAATTTTCAGGGTTTGTATTTCCCCCACTTATGGGCAATCTTGAATTGGCAATTTTGGCAAAATCTGTGACCAATAATTGAGAACTACTTGTGAACTGAAAACTGCATCATTGTCATATTTATTTTAATAGAGTAATCACCACTATTCTTTCTATTTCCAGAATTTATATATCCATAATATGCTTAAACAAAAAAATTGTTTACCTTTCTAAAAAAAAAAGTAGAGAATGTGAAATATGGTATGCAAATTGAATTGGGAATTGTCTATGTTGGCAACCATTTCGAGTCTGTAGGTTGCCAACTGAAGGAGCCCATCAGGGATGTATATCAAAATTTCAAAAATTAATAACTCTTAATTGAATGGATCATCCGATTTCGCTCAAATTTGCACAGGAGTACAGTTTCATCATTGTGTTTTCTCCATCCACTGACATTACGTTAATATCTGTGTATGACCCCCCCCCCCTTTTTTTTTTTTTTTTTCTATTTCCTATTGATAAAACTCGAAAATAATGTTGTATCTATAATCCTTTTTCGACGATGCGGGTTTGAATCGAAGGTCTGACGGTGAAATATTTTTAAATCTGGTTGCTGCCACGTTTGTTGTGTCATCGATAGCCTTATGCCATTTCAATTAATAAAGTCCTCAAAAAATTATATTGTAAGTAGGTTTGAAGTATTTCCCATTCCAAATTAAGTTAATCGAAGATTTTCTTCAAAAAAGATGTGTCGAAATTTTCTTTTGATATTAAAGGAAACTATATTTCCAGATGATAAAATTTCATGTTTCAGTTTGTTTATTTACTTCTCAATCTGTAAGAGGCTATAATCCTGGTTCAGTAGAAGTTCCAATGACGTCCCCAGAAAATTTAAATTCCAGACAGACTAAAATGCGATTTAAAAGCATCTGGACACCATAATTTCAAATCTATTCT
>BQKZ01000034.1:91139-101158 GCA_036244855.1 Temnopleurus reevesii
GGGGGGGGGGGGGGGGGGGGCTGAGGTATGGATGCCCCTGTAAGTGCTCTCGTTTGAGAGACAAAATTGCAGGATAAACATGCAAATTATCCCCTTTTTGCTTGTCAGGAAATATTTGAAGAACTCTTTCGACCTAGCCTACGCGATTGACTACAGTACTTCATTAAAATATATAATTGTTTTCGTCACATTATGATAGATGAAGGCCCAATATAATATCTTCCATGAGGTAATGAGTGTGTGTATGTGAGTGTGTATGTGTGTGTATTTGCATATTCTTTTTTTTTTCACTCAGAGCCATCAGAGGGTATTGGGACATTTAAAAAGATGAATGAAAATTAGATCGAAAATTAGTAGGAAAAAAAATAAAAAAAGGAGGAGAAAAAAGATGGATAAAGAAGGAGAAAACAAAGTTGTATCTCCAAATAATACTGCAGCTTAGCATAGATTTACATACAAAACTCCTGACCGCAAAGTAATGCACTGAATAATTTGAACTATATAGCGCGATTATCTTCTTGCGCTCGTGATTATCAGCGTAGTCGTTGCTAGGCAACCAGTGAATAGTTTGCCTCTCATCCAGAATATTTAATTATCGGTAAGTCAAGCGAGGTATATGGGTTTCGTTCAGGTCGTGTACACTACAAAAACACTAATGTTGATTTAACACTGAGTGGGAGTGTAAAAAAAGTAGAGTTTCTTTAATGGTGTTACACAGAAAACAAAACAAAACAAAACAAAAACAAAAACAAAAAACAAACATAGAAACAGAAAAAATGGCGTTTATTCAATGCCATCTCAGTATTTATATCAGTAAAATATCAGAAACGTATTCAAGAACAACACCAGCTAAGGAATAAGATAGAGAAAATGTTATTTTTAAGTTTTGTTTCGATCATAAGAATTTCGGGATCTCGGTAAAGGGAAAACCTATTTTCATATGGAAAATAGAAACAACCAACCAATAATTGAATCATAATTGATATTGAATAGATTTAAATGTAGTTCAAATACATGCTTGGAGTAAAATATTAATCCTAAGCTTTGGTTCGATCGTAAGAATTACGAGACATTGGTAAAGGAAAACAGTGCTACTTTGCAAAGAGCTTTTAGTCATTTTTGTACTCAAAATGTATGTATCATTTTTTTACTCAGTTGATTTGTATATTGATTTCATGTTTGTAATTTTCATTCGTTATTTTCGTATGGAAAATAGAATCAACTAACCAATAACTGAAACATATTGATATAGAATAGATATATGAATAGATTTCAATGTTGTTGAAATACATGCTTGGAGTAAAAATGTTATCTGTAAGTTATGGTTCGATCGTAAGAATCACGGGACCTCGGTAAAGGAACAACAGAGTTCCTTTGCAAGTACAGTCACACCTCGTTATAAAGAGCACTGATATAACGAGAAAGTTATCGGTGTCTTATCTCTTTGTATTTTATTGTATTTTGGCCCTGATATAACAAAATTTCGATCATAAGAATTTCGGGATCCCGGTTAATTAACAACCGAGCAGTAGCTATAAAACGAGCTTCCATTCATTTCATATGTATCCAATCATGCAATTTAATGTTTTAAATTTTCATTTGTTATTTCCATACGGAAAATAGAAACAACCGACCAATTATTGGAAGATATCGATATGGAATATAGGAGCACTATCTATTGTCTTTTCCCAATGATTATGTTCATATCATGATATATATTCGATCATTAATTCAAATATCTATTAAAAAAAAAAGAATGTCTTTTTACCAGAAGGAAAATCCCTTTTCTCTCTTTGTACCCTTCTGAAGCACGTACTTTTTTTGATGAGGCAACTCACATATTCTCTGAGCTAAACTCTTGACCCGAACTTTTTAGGCTTCCACGCAGTCGCTTTACAAAGATAATCACCACACTAACTTCATACAAAAAGCGACTGTGGGTGCAAAGCCTAACCTTCGAGTCATCGATGAATTGGCCCAAGTGACATTTCCTCTTCACGACAACGCCCATCACGTGACCAGAAAAGCGTGACGTCAATGGTTAAGCTCCTTTATTTCATTAGGTGTTTGTCAAAAGCGTCCCGTGTTATACCGTGCCTATGTCGTCGCTTGCTTTATCGTTGAAACGCATATGAACTGCGTGTGTGAAACTGTTGTTGTTTGCGACGTGGCCGTTTTTCTATCTTCTTCTTTTTCTAATATTAGACTCTGGGCGATTCGAAACCACCAACCAAATCTCTCCATGGTTGAATATATTGGATTTGTAGAGGATCTACCCATTGATATATAAATAAAATATAGTTTTCAGTGACGGAAACATGTGCGTCGCGTCCCACATACTTGTATATATATATTTTTTTCCATCGTAGAATGACTCCTTTTTGTTTTATTTCTGGTGTTTGTGAGTGATTTTTTTTTCATTTCAGGCTTCTAATTTATACCAGTATACTTTCAAAAGGCCGCCAATTTCACCGTTTAAAAGTTATAAAATGGCGAATGGACGTGGACATGCCCATAATTAAATTATTTTTTATCCAGTAAAAGAATATACGCCAATCTGCAAGGACACAATGTACAAAAGACTTTAAACAAGTCAATAGAGACAATTACTAAAATGAACAACAGCAAAAGAAAAATGTACAAAACTTCTCTCGGGATATATATATAACACGCCACTTATACATCGATCGTTTATTTGCATAAATTAGTATTAATCATTTTTATACTATCATTCTACGTATTATTATATAAACCTTATCAAACTTGCCACGAACCCCTTTCAAGCAACAGGAATGTATAAAGTTCGCCATCCAATCAATTTTTTTAGGATGATGCAATCAATTCAAAACGCGATGCATGCACTTTCGAGAAGATCCCTGAAATGTTCAACGCCGATTAATTCAAGCGATCGCGTATATTTTCTTGCAAACATACACAAGTATATACCTGTGTTTATATTATCAGGATATTGCAAATATAATTTGTGGCGCAGTATTATCATATCCTTTGTGTATGCAGGGAGAAATCCCATCTCCCGAGTGTATGCATGTTTTCCAGAATCGAACGTTCATGTCGTTCTGCACCATATTGTGACTAATGTTGTCACAGCCCAAGCGTAACGGCTGTTAGAGAACGCAAGCGAGAAAAATAAAAACCAACCCCCAACTTTATCCAGTACAAACATGAAATAATTTACCAACCCATTAATTCTTCTCTCTCTTATCTTTCTTTTCCCTCTTCTCTCTATCCGACATAACAAACTGATCGATTGGAAACGATCGTACGATGTTTGTGGTTTACGCCCTGCGCATATGCGCATGCGCCAATACTATGTCAAGTAGATTTTTGTACACCATCAATACTTGTCCTCCTCTAATATACTACACGTAGTACAATATATATCGCACTGAACGTCGCCTTTTTGAAAGGCTTATTGGTATGGACAAAATTATAACCACATACGAAAACTAAACCATAAATCTAAAACTACCCTCAACGAATTGATAATAATCTGACATTGGGTGAGCTTTCGAGACCTCCCTTTTATATGAGCGGATCAAGGGGCTAGCATACTTGATTAAAAACATGGGGCACTTTATTCCATTGGACATTATTTCACTGAACTCAGGGGCGACAGCGGAAAACTCATAAAAAGAAAAACAAGGCCATGCACCCACTCAGGCTGAACTCAACATCATCATACACTTCACAGCACATACACACACAACACACACAACACACACAACACAAAATACACCTCATGGGAGTGCACATACATGAACTCCCATGCGATTGCACGGGGCGAAATTTGTGTGTGTTCCTGTATACCATATAAAACTACTCCTATTTCCCTTTAAATGGCGTACATTTATTTCATATTCATGTATGAAACCTTATTGCCTCTTTCTTCTTTGATGATTTCACATCCCAAATCCTCGGGGGCCCACATTTAATGGATTTTTATCCAATGATGAACAGAGTCTGTTATGCCAGGCACTCCATATCTACCCATGACGTCAGCGCTATATTTATACGAGAAGGATATAATATTGCTCCGTTGTATATCACTTTTTATTTTTCCCTTTCAAGCCAGCCAGCGTGCCATACCAAACTGTTACTATACAATGTATCTTCGTATAGTGTAGTGTAAGGGATCTCCTTGGAAATGTGTTTATTTGTATTAGCTATTTGTATATGGCAATGGTAAAGATTATTCACTGCGACGCATACATAAAAGTTTTAACTATACGATTTGTAACATTGCTTCGCGATCAAAAAAGCAGATGTCATAAATGATGGAGGATAATAAATTATTTAACCATGACTGCTGAAAAGTGACAAGATATTGAATTGTTTTCATTTAAACTTCCTGGAAACATACAGTCATTATTCTGTTAAATTGTAATGTTCATCAGGCAGGCTGTTTCCTCTATATTCAATATAGTGGTGAAGATTTGCTACATTATGTATGCTATCATTTGAGCAGGAAATATCTACCATTAGTAAAATTGACATATCTGCAAGTCGCTTTCCTTGCTCGGGTGTATAAAAAGCCAAACATTGCAAACGGAAAAAGGGAAAAAGAAAGAAACATGGCGGCTGATACACACAGTAATTTTCCACGTATCACTGCACTCAACTTCCCGTAGTGAATGCACAAGGCATATACGCATTGACTATGCGCGCAGCCGTTGTACGCATTGGTCCGATACGTTGAAAACCGTGCTGTGACTTTCTGCTAGGACCATACGGCTTGGCTTACACGATTCGTTTGTGTGTCTTTCTTTCTTCTAATATTAATCTGCTTTCTTCTTTATTTTCTTTGTTGTATTCATCGACTTCGGAGTTTAAATAGGAATACTGTATAGTCTCACTCCCGCCCATGAGCAAATAATTTCAGAAACGGGTCTATTCCCCGGCCACTGTATTACCGTGAGTGTACATGTGCCGCCATTACACGTGGCATATGCCATTAGTGATATGGGTACCATGGTACATGTATAACAAAAACTATTTCCCTCCCTTGATATAGTCTAATGATTATGAACTAAACATTCTTTAGGGTATTAATATATTTTGTTAGGGTGTAAAAATGTTTCAATTTATATATGAACATAAGATTATCCATGATACATCCAGAGGAGATATCGCATTGTGGAAGAATGGTGACCATCTGGATCTACAATTCAATATGCAACTCTCGTAATATATTAACTTCGTCAACATTCAATCAAATATTACGATTTCAATGGATCCGCTCTCATTTAATGGAAAGATTTTCCATTTTGAGGTTTCATATAATCAATTTATAAACCAAAGTGTGTGAGCTACGGAGATGGCGAAACAATTGTGGGGCTAGAAAATATGTTTCTGGTTTATGGATGTGATGAAATAAAATTGCTGGACGAGTAAATATATTCCAGTTCAAGATGGGGAAAAATGGTAAGACCGAGATATCATAAAGAATAAAAACGCAAAAAAAAACTATAAATAACAAGAGCGCACTATAATAGATAATCCAGTAGATAATCCAGTAGGATTGATAAACGCCCCTAAACCTCAACAACAACAATATCGTGGAAGGAGCCGTAGGCGTGAAAACAGTTTGGAGCGATAAACGAAACTTCTTTTTGCATGGTCTTTTTCCTATAAGCTGACCGGTCGGATAGTATAATTTTAGCCTCAGCCATCGCTTTGCGAAATGTCATGGGTTCAATTGTTAGTCTCGGCCTATTTGCACCTTATAATATTTCAAAATGCTAAACTACAAAACAAGTTAAAAATACGCGAAACAAATCGGATAAGCGTGTATTTTGTACTTTTAATATCATATTAGTAAAATTAATTGACGGATTGCGTGATACATTACCTTAATTTAAAAACAAACCACTAATCATTTGTTTCTAAAAGCCCAAACATGCAAAAGCGCTTGAATTTCAAGACTAACCCAACCGGATAGTCGTGCGGCAGACATAGAGCTGTGACGCACGTGGAAGCTGATTGGTTGAGAAACTGAGATCCTCGTTTCCCGCTTCCCTGGTGATGTATTTCGCAGTCTCTACTTTTCAGACAGCTTTTAGTTTCAAATAAATTATAATCGCAGTTGTACGCTCATTACTAGTTATGAATTACATATTAATATCGAAAACTTAGTTACTGTTAATGTAGCGAGTAAGATACACCAGAACAAACGTGTGGCAAGCCATAAACGTAGGTAAACAATCAGATATTGAGCAAATAGCTATGTTGTTTTCGAGTCTCGCATGTGAATCAACGGGAGCTCTGTCCTCTATTGGTGTTAATGACACGACAACGGGTCTAGTTAGATCAGACTAAGTTTTGATCGCCTGCCAAATTACTCAGGCCTCGCACACTCTCTTGGGGGTGCAGAAGGGAAGAATAACAAGCTTAAAGGGGCACATCCTGACGTGTATTGAAAAAAAAAATGTATACATGTACAATAACTATAATGCACGTTAATCACATCTACTGCACATTACAAGCAGGGATATATAAACGAAGTGTATTTTGATATTGGGTGTGTTTCAGTATGTGTATAATTTCGATATTATTACATGTGTAGAAGGAATTCCTCATGTTAAAATGTTTCGAATTTCTTTACATCATCAATGGCTATATTCATACTCTAATTCGAATGTAATAAAACACCTGAAAAAAAATCCAATCAATAAAGTCTCTTTAATAATTTTACTCTACGCGCTTCATAGTCTTTTTAGAGAGACACACGTCTTCTTTTAGACTGTCACTCTTCTTTAAATCATCAACTGTGATGGGGTGAATATGTTCATGTTCCGTAATATTTTCTTAATTTCATTGAAAAATGAAGTATTGAATTCACCTGCCATATCTCGCTTTCAAATCGTTATCATTCTCCTTCACATCTTTCTCATCAATTATCTTGCAAGCTTGTCCCGAGAAAAATATCAATCAAATCTCCAATCCATGTATTCACAACTACTCTCCTCGTTATCTGAAGTTTATATACAAAACATATGGAAAGCTTTTAGTGCGAATCTGAGGCGGCCCCTGAATTATAAAGCAATAAAAAAAGACTTGCGAAACTCGAACTGGCGCGCGGTTTGATGATAGGAACGATCGCACTGCCAGTCGTTGTGCGTGGGCGCGATACGAACCGTGATACACCGTACATGACTTTGCATTTGCTTTGAGTTTGTTTGTGTGATGGAAGCGATTCGCTTGTGTGAACAGGCCTACATGCAATTCATGAGGCCAGGCAATCATAAAGTTTTGTATCTTTTCGAAACAGAGTTCGCCCTCGACATGAATAGCTCTCCAGTTCTGTTTGGTCGTTTCGAATGTCGCATTCTTTACTAGCAGGGGGCCGTACAAAGGGCCAGTCATGTGACATGAAACTAAAACAACATCATACGTCCATGACCCCGGGGACGAGCTCAGGTTTTAGGCATCATCTTGAAAGTACCAAGCAAAAATAAAACAAAGCAGAGCAAAACATCAAGTAAGACCAGCAAAAGTTCTGGATATTCTATCCGAGAAGGGCCACAATTTACTTAACATGTACCACAGGATATCAAGCGAGTGAAAATATATTTGCCTCAATTTCTAATTAGAATCATTGTTATTAGTTGTAATGGAGTTACGACATGCAGATGCCCACCACAAGTATTGAAAATATGGCCCAAAAATGTGTAGAAAGATTACAAACGTTAAATAAGACCAAACAGATGTTGTGCAAGGTTTGTATTAGCGTACTCATGCGAGCTGACGATACTTCTAAAATATCTGGAAAAGTGCATGTCTCAAGAGCAATGAGGCGTGTCTTTTTTTTAAACCAGGAGCCTACCAACAGATTTCCAAAATGTCAAAAGAACAGAAAAAATATCATATAGCCTTGTATGATAAACATCACGTCACATGACATGGCGTATAGTCGATTATATACGTCGAAGTCAGTCCGCCATAACGTCCTTCAGTTTGCGCACGACTCTCAAACCAGCGTTCAATAATTAGTTTTCAAGGTCAGACCCTATTGTTAATGCAACGCAAGTACCACCCAAACGTCGTTATGATTACAGTGGAATAATATATTACGGGAAACTATACTCAAAGACGGTATGATTAATAATTAACTATGTTTACTACATACAAGACAATGCATTGGCAAAATGACCCAGTTTTGGTTAGGGGATTGTTTGTCTATGAAGTGCCAAACGTAAACAAACACTATTAATTTTGCATTTTAATGATGTGTGTTTCTTGCGGAGATATATAGTTACAATGCGTCAGATGTTGCAACATGATACCCATTTTGAAATGGAAATGTATATATTAGTGTATGTGCACAACAAAGGGTTTGAAAAGACAGACTGAACTAGACGTTTGTTATTGCATTTCATGAGAAAATAAATCATATATAACTGAAATAATAGACGACAAATCAAATTTCATCCGACCGTGTTTATTTTCCTTCATCTGCATGACTTGTCGCTTTGTAACTGGCGTGTTTTATGATTGATTATGTCGACATTCATACACACGGAATGATAAAGGTTCAACCAAAGGGGAGGTACCCAAATATGAAGAGGAAAATACGACGTTTATCACGATGAAATGTGTTTTTATTCCTACGTGATTCACGATGAAATATGTCTTATACAAGTATATACATGTACACGTATAGGCACATGTACTCGTACTCAACTGTATAATATAATCAGACAAGAAATCTAAACGGCATGAAAGGCACATACGTACCTGACTGTACTTGTATCATAAACTGTATTTTGTGAAAATGAAACGGTCCATTTCAATTTTATTTCAAACTTCTGTCATAATCTTAATATATGTTTATCATAATGTGATAGTTTTCACTTTATCATGCAAAAGATATATGTAACCAAAATTGGAGACTTTAAAAGTGTTGGTTTTCTTTTGTTAGCCAAAAATGTTTTGTTCATATCAATAAAATGAACAGAGCAACTAGACTGATTTTTCCTATATCCCGAGTTTGCACGGCTCGCGTGAGACGCATAATCTGTGTATGATATCATGATAAAGAACACATGTTTTTGACTCATCGGTTATTAATAACATTGAACGTGGCACAAGACTGTTAGTTTAGGATTCAGACGCTCATTATTTTTTTTTCTTCAAAAGAGTACATGTACTTCTTAATGCAGATGATTGAATATTCCAATATTTTTTCAAATTTTACCAAAACATCCCTCGAGTTATACTTTAAAAAGTCGAATGCTAAATTATCATTTTACAGGATTCAACAATTTTTGGGCTGTTTTACGTCCAAAATAAACGAAAAAATTGGAAAATATGTTGACGATCTTAATGATAATGATGATCATGATGATGGTGATGGTAATGTTGATAAACGATAAGTTCGGACAAAAAATAGCGTTTAATCCAAATCTGAAAAAAAAAACGTTTAACGGGTTACTTTATACAGTGGAAACTCAGTATAACGAGGTGCTTGGGACCATAAACAATACCTTGTTATGGCAGTAATCTCTTTATAGCTGATTTGAAAAACAATAAGTTACAAAGAGCTGGGACCAGATATTTAATCTCTTTATAGCAGATATTTAGTTATATCAGATCTCTTTATCCCGAGTTTCCACTGTATATATTTCTTCATTTATACACCTTCAAAACGCAAGGATGAAAATGGGATGAATACGAAAATGATGAAAAAGAAGAAGAAAGAGAGAAAAAGAAGTAAGAGAAAAGAAAGAAAAAAAGGTTCTTCCAAAGGCTTAAAAATGAACTTCTTTTATATGCGACACTATATATCCCATCTTTACTCTATCCCGATCAAGAATTATCGATCGATAACACTGTCGACCATGAAAGGATGCTATCGCCTAAAATGTCCATTGTCACTTCTTCCAATCAATATCCTTTATGTGCTGTCGTCATGGCAACCGAGCTAGATAATTCCTCATGCATGGTCCCAGGCACTGGGTCGTATAGAGAGAGAGAGAGAGAGAGAGAGAGAGAGAGAGAGA
>BQKZ01000034.1:101261-140376 GCA_036244855.1 Temnopleurus reevesii
TTACTAACTGATACATGGAGAGGACGCTCCCTCAAATGCGTACATATATATATTAAAGTTTTTTGACCTCACCTTATGACTTTCTACGACTGACTTTTACAGTGACTGGCACACAGGACCTTTTTGTGTCAAAGGTGCCAAAACCTACAACAACAACAACAACACTGCGTATATTGTATTTAGACACGTACTGAATGTATAGTGTGACAAGTAAGGTTGGCCTGGCTGTATATTTCTTTTGGCAATTGGTTGCATTTTTTCCTATTCCACCTATGAAAGATTGTCAATCCATGATGAAAGATATCAGCACTAAATAAAACACAAAAACCCCCAAACAAATAAAATGAAAAATAGAAAAGATAAGAAAATTAAATTAACCCCCCAAAAAAGCCCAAACAAAATAAATAAAAACAAATTAATTGAAGAGGTAACGTAAAAAGTAATATAATCAGAGTAACAACAACAACAACAACAACAACAAATGCATGCCGATCTGGCGACAGAATAAAAAGTGTTAGTCCCGCGAAATTGTAGGAATGCACTGCCTATATAGCTAAGTATAGATGGTAAGGAAATGTATGTGATGATAACAATGGTTTAATGCAGTTTCAATCGTATGGTTAGAATGGATGCTGTTAGTAAATGAAAATAAGAAATTCTTGGTCTTGTTAATGCATGTAATATGGAACGGGGCAACAAAAGTAACAAAAATGAGAGATCGTCCTCATAAACTAAACCCTCACAACCTTCTGCAAACTAAAACAAGGCAAAAGCGATAAGAACTCTTTTATATACATGTACCCCTTTCCTTTGTTCTCATTTTCGGAAAATTATTTCAAATCCAGACGTGAAATGCGAATTTTTAGGATATGTATGAAATAATGATTCAAGGCAAAAACAGAGATGAAAATTCATTGAAAAATGAAAGCCAGGGAAGTATTTCTTTCTCTTCAATGAATATAAAAGCATTCATGCAGTATATAGCATGCGTGAAAATTATTGGTCGCCATTTTGTTTTTTTAAATGGCCAATTTTGCTAGAACTTGTAAGCGACCTAACTTCGTTTTTTACTTAAAAAACAGATGTGTTATTGTGAAATTAGTAAGGACATTAATTTCAGGGTACAAATTGAGTATAAATTCCAGTATTCCGTTAGATAGTCGTTCAAAATGGCGATATAACTGCCCCACCCGAAATTGATTTTCCTGTATATCGCATACACTAAATGTACACGGCCTTTGTCTCGGGCTTTGTCAGGAGAATTCCATTTCAACGGCGAAATGAAAATAATTTACACGTAAAATCACAACTTAATCCGAATTAAGTTATCCCAGAGTATGTTCCACGTATATTCCAGGATAAAATCTCATTAATATCCTTAGAGAAACATAGATTTAAGAGAACTTTCTGTTCAGAACTCTGCAGTTATGTGGCAGGGAGAGCGCATTGAGGAAAATTTCCACTATGCAATGTAAATACATAAGCGTCACTGCATGCACTGCGCGAATATGTATGCCTGAATTTAGTGTTGAGTCGAGTGTGTATTTGTGTGTATTGTGTATACAGAGCGTTTACTGTACGATGCATTGGGCAATTCAAAATGACGTCATACACAAACCACGATACGGCTTTTTGGGCCTCACAAGAATCCCGAGCGAAGCGCCAGCAAGCTTAGCGCCAGAACGCTGGGCCAAACTTTTGCTTGAATTTCACTAGCTATACGCACACACAATAACGGTACGGCGATACTACGAGCGAGCTGCGGTTATCAACAATCTCCAACGCCTGCTTCTTACTACGCTGGAAATATAATGTGGATTTCACGCCCTATTTTAACGTTGATTTCGAGATATTTACTAGGATTTTAACCGGGACTATGACCCATGGCAAGCATGGTGCGCGAAACCAGGCATCTTTGGGTTGGAAATTTACCGGATAATATTCGAGAAGACAAAGTTTTGGAGCAATTCAAACGGTGAGTAAATTCGAAATCGAGCTTCGTCGACACGATCGTTCAATGGTGAATGCACACAAACTGTGTGCCAGACCATCGCTACTATCCTAAACTTTGCGTTACAAATGTACAGATTTTAGCTCCTTTCGAATGTAAAGTCGACCATTAACAATGATTTTTTCGTAGAAATAATGTCATAGATTCTAGGCACTAATTTATATTTGCTTGATTTTATTGTTAACGTATCCGAATCTTGTATTTAGTATATTCGTTTTTCAAACGTTAACGGCTGTTTTCGGAAACTCTACACGAGGTTTATGTTTTGGAGCAGTCGCCTACGCGAGGCATACGATTCATGCACAACAAGCTCCTCGCTATGTGAACAGCCGTTGGTCGTTTGATTCCAGACAAAAAGGATGCTGATTTGAAAAATAAACCTCAAAATGCTTTAAAAGTACCGAAATATTCATTAATACTATTTGCTTCCACGTATTTTGCATACCAATTTCAATATCTTATGATTTATATTTTCCTCAGTCTTTATTTTTCTTTCTGTTCACCATGTTTTTGGCTAAATTTTTGGGCTTAACAAAAAGGGATCGACTACGACAAATTCCCCAAAAGTAGAATTTTGAAACCTGTGTCAAGTAGTTTTTGGGGCATCTATGCAGTGATTGGTTGTATTTTGTTTCAAGAATACATAATCAAGCCTAAATATGTGGAAAAGAGATTGGTGTAAAAAAGGGGTTCAGTGTCTGAGCACTTATCAAATTGAAACTCATCTGAAACTTGTCAATTTATTTAGTTTTTCTTTGACAATTTGGGAATAATAATGTATGTTACAAAATGTAAATTATAATTTATAGGATCCTTCAGAATATTATACCAGTACACCCAGTCATTGGGTGTCCGGAGGGGTTGGTTTGTTATCTAGACAAAACAGCTATTTCAAGAAATTTAGAAGCAAGATTTCATAGTGTGTGAGAATGTCATGTCCGACAATAATATATATCCCTATTTGCTCACAGTTATTATCTTATTTGAGCCATAGTTTTGTGAAGGCAAAAGAGGAAATTTTATCTGTTATGTGTCTGGACACCCCCCCCCCCCATCACATGATGATTTGAAACAAATTCATGAAATAAGCACTTGGAATAAGAATTGTAAATTGGATAGACTAACGTTCAATGATTTTTTAAGGTGTACTGGCCGTCACCTTGACTTGACTGTTTCTGTCCCTCCGCTGCTCTCGGAGATCACCAAGAGACAGAAAGAAAGATGTTTATCCACAATCTATTATAATCACACTGTTGTCTATATTTTGTTTAAATGCAAACCATAAAATACTCTGAACGTTTGACTGAAGTTAATTGTGCAGACAAAAAAAATGAAAATCAATTCAAATTAGCGCACAGTTCTAGGACTTAGAATTCAGCTCAGTGCTGGAATTTGATATAGAGAATGTTAACCATAGAAAATTGTCAATGAATTGTATATAAGAGATCCAGTATTCTAGCTTTTGATTTAAAAAAGAGGCAACAGAAAATTAAAAATGAAGAAAAAGACTCAAAAGACAAGGAATGTAAATGTATATGTACCTCTGAGCACTCCAAGAATAAAGTTATGGGTGAATTGAAAGTATGCTAATTTATTTGTAGCTGTAGCAATATCCAACTACATGTAGTAAAATTCAGTCTTTCATACGTCAAAATCTGCATGTAAAGTCAATTAGGAGTCTCTCTGCCCCTAATTTTGCAATGCTAAAAAGAAAAAAAAAAACTCCCCTCGAAGTTGAGCCAAAATTTACTCTTCAATCATCATTTGGGATGCTATAAAAAAACCTACCTTAAACTATGTTCTATTTTTCACCAAACACCAAGATACCAAACATTTCTATACATTTTTCGTTTGTGCTGCATCGTAAACAGAATACTGTGTAAGCTTTCATACATGTAGGCCTATTCAGTATTTTGCATCAGTTCCACTACATATATTCCACAGTTCTGACTATTAAATTCAAGCCTGTTTTTGCACTACATAAACTCCAAAACAACAAACATTTTATTGGATGGATTCTTTGTGTCTCTGTATTGAATGTATAGGCCTTGTGGATATTACAACAAAGAATGCTTTGATTCTGATGCCTGGCGCAAGTCAGGCTCAAGTCAGGCAACATGTAATCAAATTCAACTCAAGTCCATTTTGCATAACAATAGGAGGATCTCTATGAAGACAATAACTAATTAGGATGGATTATTTGTAAATGCATTGGTCTACAAAAGAAGAACAAGAATTCCTTGTTGCCGATGCACAGGCTCTGTCTACATGTACACTGTACACAGTCATCAAGATCAAGTCTGCTGTCCGATATTGCATTCACAAAACATTGAACATTTAGGATGGATTCTTTGTAAATGCTAGGCATATAGTTTGTGGAGAACAACAAAGAAGAGTTCACACAAATTCGTCGATGCCAATGCATGGGCTAGCCTGCATGTCAAGTTCAAGTCTTTTATTTCTTTCACAATGGGATGGGCATGCAGTAACAAAATAGTAAGCATTTATGGTGTATTCTTTGTCATTCTTTCAAGAATTAGGCCTATTAAGTGATGAAGAACTACCAAGGTGTACCAAATTGTGTAAACAGTACCAGTACTTTTATAATTTTATTTCTAAAGTCTTTTGTATTCAAGGGGGAGGGGCAGTAGTTCAAGACTGTTATCTATAGGCTCATTATTAGGCTTATGACTTTTATGTCATACTTGTACTTTACCTGCCATTAATCAGATTAGTTCATGAAAAGAACAACAACCAAAGTTATTATATATGCATAGAAGAAGCTTTGAATTTTTGAGCCAATTTCAATAGTTAATTCTAAAGGCAATGTTTAGGCAATTTAGAGCCTATATACATGCATAAACCAAGAGTTTTTTTTTGTGAAAAGAAATTTGTAGATTATGCACTGCACAGCAAAGTTAAAGCAACTTTGTTTGTAGTTGTGCTATTGTTGTGCCATTTATTTTTTAGTACAAAAAAGGAAAAGTCAAACGTCTTGGGAATCAAGTATATTTTGTACTCCTAACGTCACAAACTGGCACTCTTATTTAAAGATACTTACAAATGCCGACAATGAACAAGTAATCAAATATTAAAAGGGCTCACCAATACTCAATGGTTCATTTCTGCACCACAGTTCTGAGTTTCGGCATCAGTTTGGTCTTATGAACATGTCACATAATTGTCAGATACTTACTAAAAAAGCCTCCATATGCCACAACATTAATCAAAGCAAAAACTTCTACCCAATCATTTAAAAAAGAACTAAAATGTCATATCCTTGCATGATGTTTCTACTCAGAAACTGCAAAATGTAAACTCTAAGTAAATTTTTAGATCTTCAAAAAAATTCAGGCTCATTTGGAAATTGTTTTCTGTGATGATGAAGGCATTTGGTCCAGCTGTTTTTGATATTTTTGCCAACATTAGATTATAGGTTTTTTGAAGACTTCAAAATAGGATATCATAGATTCTCATCATTTATTGATGTAATCCCAGAAGATCACATGATAAAGCGGATGACATGACTATTTCTTGGTGTTGGTATAATTAATTTTAGTCTTATAATTCATGCTCAAATACACGTAAGCAACCATCACATGTCAACTTTCACTATCGTTTGGAATTAATTATTTTGTTCTGAGTTATTAAAATTTGAAAATATATCGTAAGATGAATTCGAATTGTATCCCCAAACAAAGCACTGGTTTATAAACTTGCCCTGATCAAATTTGCACTGCAGGGAATTTTCAGTGCACATATATTTCTAGCTTATTTGTGTGGTTAAAATAAGGTTTTGAGTGAGATGTTCCAGTGACTAAACATCCAGTTTAGATCTATAATTATTTCACTAAAATTGTGGTTTACCCCACATGTTATGAATTAAAACTTGGAAATAAATCTTATTGTTTTGTATGTAAAAATACAACAGTGCACTACACACTGCCAAGCCATAGATTATAAACTGTATTCAGTAAACTGTGTGCATATTGTGTGAGCGGAGTCCCCATTCACTCTGTACATGTTTTTCAAATGTATACAATGAAGACTGCACACACGATCATTGTGCAGGCATGGAGAACTGCATACAAAACTCTCACACACAACGACCATACACAAACCGCTTTATACAAGCAACACACACAAATCTAGCTGTGCAAAATGAATAGGGTTTTTGCTGCCATAGGTTTGTGTTACGAAAGCAAGTAAACAGCTTTGATCAAAAGAAAAGAAAGAAGCTTTCATGGTTAGACTTTTGTAGATCTATAAATCAATTGACCATTGATCAAGTTTTATTTGTCTCTGTTTCTTGTAGTCATAGGTTAGTGGTTTGTTCTTGGCTGTGTATTGATCTATTGGGTTGAATATTAACCAATGCGAGTAGAAGATATAAGATCTGAATTGAATGCACATGGCAGTGGGTTTATTCAATGAAAAAAAATTGTCCTTGTTTTGTTTCGACTTCTAGCTAATGAAAGGGCAAATTCTTTTGATATTCTTTTTAAGGAGGTATATTGATTTGAGGGTGACAGTCAAGGTTATTAGAACTGTGTTATTGTGTGGTGTGAAACGAGGAGATGAAAGAAACAAACTCGACAGCTGAAATTACAGCTGCAGATACAACTAGTGCTTGATATTTTGTTTTCCTACAACCTTCCAACCTAGATTCATAAAATATTTGGTTAAAATATAAGGGTTATGAAATCTGAAGATGTGAATAATAAATCAAAAGGAATGGTATGAATTTATTTGTGCGTTTACATGTACCTATGTAGTATGGAACCATTTATTATTCCTGCAGACATGGATTTAAAAAAAAAAAGACTGTGCACATCATTCATGTAAGTCAACAGTCGCGTCTTACTCAACTTTGGTGATCAAGAATGAATAGTTTTTCAAATTGAAGACGCCCCTTGCACTAAAAAGCTGATCAAATGAAAATTTATTTGCTGGAAGTCATGTAAACAGACAACTGACAAGATTGATAATTTTTTTTTTTTTTGCCAGGGACGACAAAAGCAATTCCACATCAACAGACGGTCAGGTTTTTTTCTCTATTCATTCCTTCGTTTCTGTTTTGGCCCCGGGCCTGGTGGCGCTCATCTTTATTCATAAGCTCTGGAAAATAAAATTTGCATCTTCCTCTTCTCTTCGATTGGTACTTGATGCCGACTGGAGATGTGCTAGTGCGATAAGCGCAGAGAGCGGACTGAGGGGCCTTTAAAGACTCTAAATTGTAGAATTACGAGGGGGAGGGGAGTGCTGCAGTTTCAAACTTTACCAAGTATTGCCTGAAGGTAACCCAATTTCAGGAGTGCTAATTATGGGCCTTGTTTTAGAAGTAGAATGGCTTCATGATGTGTATTGAGCATCTACTAGCAGCACTTGCCTCAACTTTATGATGTTGAAAAAGCAAATTTGTGTTTTCATTTGCCAACTTTAACAAAAACATTTGAACAGCCCTAGTGCATAAAAAGTTGCGTTTAAACGCAACTTTTAAAATTAAACGCAAGTCCAAAATACGCGCTCCTCATGGGTTGAAAATCAAGTTGCGTTTAATATAATTTAATTTAGTTATGGGAGTAAACAATGAGAATTGAATGCCAAAATAGATGTGAGAGGAATTTTCCAAACTAATAGCATCTCTGCATTATCAGAATTGAGTAAAAAAAGCAAAATTATTGAATTTATTGTTACTAGCCCTTTGATCTTTTTTTCATTACTGTTTTGTTGTCATTTAATTGAATTTAATACTACATGTACATGTACATGGGCCGATACATTGCATGAGCTTTATTTTCAGAAGGCAGACTTGAAAAATCTGAACTTTTGCTGTGCGGAGGAGAATGACATTTGAACGAATTCACTACAGAAGAGAGGACTAAGGAAGGATGTTTCCGAAAGCCTAAGGAACCGCATGAGAAAATATAGTAGGAAAAGGGAGTGATGGATAGAAAAAGTTCAAAATACATTGGAGAGATATTTTTGGTCGCTCCCATTGATTCATACTTCCTTGTCGAAAATCAGCAAAATTTGGAAGTAAACATTTAGAAAGTGCTCACTTAGCAACCAGAATTCCGCTATTCCTCCGTGGTTGTTACCCATTAGTGATGTACAGTACTTCAAACTCTTTCCTTTACTTTCCATTCTCATTCCAGAATGACTATTTTCTTGTTCATCCCTATTGGCCATGATGTGGTTTTACTTTGCTTCTGATCTTTTATCGTCATGGCAATTCATGACTAGTGTGAAAATTTATGGCTTCTTCATGAAGTCACCCCAATGTCTTTGGAGATGTTTTTGTACTATTTATTCTCCATTTTAGGATGTAAAGTTGGAGCAGAAAGAGAAAATGAAAGTGTATATAAAAGGCACAGCCCCTTATGAAAAAGAAAGCAAAATTAGATTTGTCAAATCAGAATATAAAATGGTATGTTATATGTAGGGCCTACTTTGCTCAAATATGCAGTGATAAATTTCTTTGATTATTCTCATAGTTGATTTGTTATTGATTGTTTCTTCTACATTTCCAAAGTAGGTTTTATTATTGGTTGATCATGCATTCATATAATTAATTAATTTGGTTGTTCATTTGTATGTGCAATAGTTAAGTTTATCAGCTTTGATACATACATGTGAATGAAATCTTTCTCCCACATCACTGTCCCAAATCCATTGGCCCGTATTCCGATAGCGAGGTTTAAGTTAACCCTGGTTTAAATGTGTGGTTTAAGTATGGGAAACCAAAAGAGGCTTGAATCTATAACAGTCGATGTTTAATTTACCAGCACATTTTGCACTTATAGTATTTAAAATTGTCTCAGAATAAATACTTCAATAGCTTTCTAAATTATTAGCACACTGGAGAAGAAAACAGGTAACACAAGAATTATACATTATAAATAAAGTTTTGGCACTTTTGGCAATCCATACTTAAACCACAGATTTAGACCAGGGTTAACTTAAACCTCGGTATCGGAATACGGGCCATTGCCTCTAATGTTTGCTTTGACCCTGGTTAGGTCTTGAAAGTATTTTTGGATTAAAATGGAAAAAGTTATGAGTAAGACTTTTGAAGTCTCTCTCTAACCGCATCTCCATAGAAAACCCTCAGACAGATCTTTACCTGTCAGGGGGATTGGGATGGGGATTAGGATGGGGGATTAGGATTAAAATTGGGTCGAATTGGAACCAAGGTACCCCACCTACATGAATTAACGCCCTTAGTGTTTTCCCAGTGTAGGGTTTAGTTTGAATAAGAAGCTGTAGCAATTCGCTATGCATGACATGAGCTCTCTTGTTGACAACTTATCCAAAGAGATTTCTGTCAACCTGTAGGTTCCAAGACACAGTCACATATGAATGGGCCTATCTTATTGCCCTGCATTATTTGTGAGCTCTAGAGAACTTAGGGGAGGGGTTTTGTAAGAAATAATATGATAGAATAATAGGGTCACTCACAAGTTGCGTGTGATGTTGGGAGGGGATTTTTCATGAGATAAGATTATCTTGAGATTAAAGGATAATATGCCGAATTTAAATCTGTTTTGTACATGTTACCATGGTTATATGATTCAATGGAATTACACTGTATGCCCATGGCCTCTTTAAAAAGTGACCGGGCTTATGTGTTTTTAAAATTCACACTTTTACAGTCCTTACAGCATACATTTAATATGTATGTACTGCTGATGATGGTGTTTTTAAATGCAGAAAATTACCCCTCGCATTTACATGTACTTTGGATTATGCAGCACCATCCTAAAACTCGCAGCATGAAATTTTAACATATTTTTCAAAGATTTAAACACATATGATTAAACAACATAAAATGACATCACAGATCAGAAAACACTCCCAAATTCTGCCAAATTTCCTCTAACCTGATTTCTCTTTTGAAGATCCAATGAGGCATTACATACTTCCTTGGTTGTATTATAGAATGAATCTTTTGTTTTGTTCCATCCTACCTTCCTGATCCAATTACCTACTTTTACACAGGACTCCTAGTGTCAGATGGTACACTTAGGTTGAAGAAAAGAAGTACTTTGTTCAGAAATTCTAAAGAAATACTTGTTTGAAAGTTTATTTGAAAGTTCATTTGTGATGACTTTACCCCCAAGTTTTGATTCTACTGATTGAGAAATAATAGGGACTGTTGTTGTTAATTTAAAATATTTCAGATTCTTGCTCTCCCATTCATGAAATCTTCAATGATCAATATACACAAACCCCTGGATATATACCAACTATAGAAGTAAAGGCAACCAAAGACATTGTACCCCTAAACTTACAAATTTCACTGACATGGTTTCATTGGCTAAATGTGCAATGCATTGTGTTTAGAAATGTGAAGTTTCTTTGTGTCCACAAAAGAGTTTTTGTACAGTAATATAGTTAAATTCACACATGCTTGCCTGGAGACAAATTTTATATTCACTTGGCAACAATAAAACTGTAAACAATTGGCAAATTGCATCATTAGTGTTTGAAACCTGGAAACATGTTTGAGCTTGCCAGACCTAGCAACAGGAAATGTACTGTATGTAAAGTTCATTCCATCTGTTGAAAAACAAATGTTTGTTATCAGTTGAAGAAATATTTTAGCATTGAGCATTTGATAATGTATCTGCATAGAATTTTAATCCATGTTCTACATAACCCCTGTTGGCCTTGATGTTCAGGGCAAGCATTTTAAACAGAAGTTGTTTTTACGAATTCTATTCACAATGATTTTGTTTACAAACATCCCTTGAAGAATTATATGAAATGTCCCTTTTCATGAACAAATTGAAAAATGTGATTAGATTGTGCTCATGCATGTAATGCAAGCATTCTTTAATGATATTATCTTGCTTCTGTTTGAAATTTCATATGCGCTATAGTTACATGTAAATGTATGTGAAATGAGGAATTCTGTTTTTTCTACCACTTCACTTCACATACTGTGCCTGAATATCTCAGATTTCTTTTTTTTTTCAACCAGGAAATAGAATATAGTACTGAATGTTTGTTTCTAATTTAAGAATGTATTTCTCAGAAGTAAGACTAAGGTTTATTGAGGAAACAAAAACATTCAGGGTCTCCGTAGTGTTTTTCCGTAAGGGCTTTTTAAAACGGCTTTGAAGGTTTTGCATTTCAACCTAGATTCCGAGGCAGACCTGGCATAAAACAAAACAGAAAAAAAACTACTATTTAGTGATAAAGCAAGATGTTAACTGCTAGAGAGGGAAGTGGAATTGAAAAGAAGATCTACAGTGTAGGATTAAGTTTGAATCAAGAGTTTTTTATAGAACAATTTTGATTCATCGATATTGATAGAAATATTAAAACTTTGAAAGGGTAATAATGGATAATGGTTTATATAAGAATTGTAAGGAAAATTTGTTGCATCAATATACTACAGGCCTTCATATACATGTAGGTGTGTTTAAAGAAGGGCTAGATTAAAGTTGTTGGATTTTCAAGATTTCAAATAATTTCAGATTATAATCCTTAAGAGGTGTCATCAAATTTTTTATGTCGTTTCTCCATGATGTTAATGATATAAATCTTGACATTTGATATTCGTCATAAGTAGGGCACTTCTGTTTTCTGTCCCCTATCATTTTTTTTATTCACTTTCGATGCAGTCAATTATGTCTTCTTTGTCAACTCGTGGAAGTGCTCGAATAATTCATATCTAGGGTCGACAGACTTTCACTTTCATACCATCATGCCTGCGCCATGGACAATACAGACATTAAATGTGGACAAAATAAAGAGCTCACATTCAATCTTTTACAATGGAGGTGTCGTGGTGTAGTGGTTCTGACTCTCGCCTTTCAACACGAGGGTCGTAGGTTCGAATCCTACCCATGGCATCAATTTCCTTCAGCAAGAAATTTATCCACATTGTGCTGCACTCAACCCAGGTGAGGTGAATGAGTACCGGTAGGAAGAAATTTCTTGAATGCAGTGAGCGCCGAATGGTAGCCATGCTATAGCCGGGTAATAATGCACAGAGCGCTTAGAAACACTTCGTATCAAGCGATATATATAAATGTTGTGTATTATTATTATTATTATTAAACAATGGAATATTAGCATCATAAGTGTATGTACAGTACAGTTGGTAATACTTGAGTAAATGTGAATGCTCTGAAAAAAAAAAATTATATACGTGTGTAGCTCAGTGATTCAATTTTCCCAGCTTTATATTTTTACCAAACGCGGCCAAAAACATTTCAAAATGTTTATTTTTCAGGCTATATTTCATTTTTAAAATGACATGTCTGGCTATATTTGCCATTTTTTTTTTTTTTGGGGGGGGGTTGGCTCACCTGAATCGGCTGTGTCTGGTAGAAAACGATGGTTTTATCCATCCTTTTTGTCTTCCATGTTCATACTGATAAACTGTAGTACTGTTATGTGCTTATCTTGGTTATGAAAGTGGAGAGATGATCGTGAGAAGGAATCGGTTCCCATAAATCATCAATGATCATGTAGTCCCTGAGCAAGACAATTTTGTTAGATTTATCATTGATCGTGTCAAGATGAAGGAGGTTGTAGAGTGAGAAATGAGTTTTTGTGAGGTTTGTAGTGTAGGCCTAAAATAGAATTTTGACATTTGACTGGGAGTCATAGTTACATAAAACACAGTCTACAAAAATAATAAACACTATGAAGTAAGATGATTTATTCAATGAACAGGTGTAGCTCATTTGTTGTGTAAAATGAATATGATAAAATTGTCAAATTTTTATATTATACACCTTTTGCAATCTCCAAAATTGTAGGACATTTGTTGAAAGTCAAAATCATGTTTTTTGACATACATTCAAGTCGAAATAGTAATAGTGTCCAAAATAATATCAGGTACATTTAATTCCAATTCCAAAAAAAATATTTTCAATGCATGATGTTGATGGCCTCCCACATGAACAGGCAATACTGTACACATTTTAAGTTTACATACAATGCTTTTTACCTCGACTTTAGTAGAAGGATGTGTGTTTTGCCAGGTCATTGCTTTTGGTTTATATTAGGGAGATGGTGTGTGTGTGTTGGGGGAGGGGGGATCGGGATCACAATGCTCCTATTGAATTGACATGGTTCTTATTGTTCCTTCGCTCATGAGTACAACCAAAGAGGTAGCTATAGGAAAAAAAGTAGTAAAAAGGACAATAACCTTAGGAAACGGGTCAAAGCTTGGAAAATATAATAAAAGAACTGTCCTAATAATATCCCTTTGTTTGTTTCATTCTAGTTGTAAATGTACATGCAGGGGATTTCACCAAGATTGTGATTGTCTGGGGGACTACAATTATCTGCAATTTTTTTTTTTATAGACCTAGAGATTATACTACCTTGGTCAAGAAACACAATGCACAGTCTAAACTGCTCTTCAAGAAGTCTTTGGAGAGGCATATATTGATTTTTTTTTTGGGTGCAGAGAACTGTTTAGCACATTGTTTTGTGCATGCATCACTGTGCAGCATTGTAGCATGTAGTAAATCTACATTGTACATATAGCCTGATCGTTAGTATTTGTAGTGTTAGTGGCTTTATAAGTAGGACATGTCTTGACATGTTGTAAAGTGATAGAGGTATGAGACTGCAGAATGACACAAAATGATGCCGGAAGATAATATTTTATACAAAACAAGAAGTGATCCATTCATTAACCAAACATAAATATAAATGAATTTACATTTCCTGGAATATATGATACATGGTTGAAGAATCTTTCTTTTGGAATTTATTCCTTTAAATATGCAATAGCAGACTTACTGAATAAGCAAAAGTTTCCATCTATATTTTGAACAGAAATAATCCTCTGGCATAATGTACGTAACTGAAGAAAACACATACTTAGTACATAGATGTCTCAACCCAAGTTGAATCTTCAAAATAGATCTTCAAATTGGAAAACACATTTATCAAAAAGTTAGACTATACTCAAAATGACATTACACATAGGTTATTTTAAATTCTTGCACAAAATCATTCTATAAATACACTCCTTTTATGTTCTATTTACGCTTCATATTGTAATCTAGGGGTGAATCTAACATTTGCGGATCAAAGTCATGACAGGCACCCAAACCGTTGATGAGTCCTCTACAATCATTATAACTCGACAGCGTGACCTTTAGATATTTAGGAAAATGACGTCATGTGGGGAAAAACAAGAGAGAAGGCAGCTATTGGATAAGTGCTTAGGTTTGATATTATGTTTATGTTTTGAAATTTGAGCTAACCAATATTACCATGGAATTCCGTGCACTTGTAGCTTTACAGTCAGTATAGATATCGTCTAAACTCACAGACGCCCATACACACACATTCGTTAAGTCATATTGCAGGCTATATGTTAGAGTGTATTACACACTTACTGTTGGATTTGAATCGGCTTTAACCTTCCTGCGTCGAAAGTCATGCCATATGTTGCGGAAAAATCATCGAGCCTCAGCTTGAGCCAAGAATAGCAAGTTGATATCCTGTTCGGTCGGTGAACAGGGGGTCTCGTTGGCGAGTCTGCAAGCACAGACCCTAGGCTTTCGGGGTGTACATGCGCAGAGCGTGATACAGGGTACAGTGTATGCATTGTGTGATTACACCACACACAGCATTGTTCTTTCCAAAAGTAGGCAAAACAATGCAGCGTATCATGTAGTGAAAAATTGCATACTCTGTACTTTGCTTACACCAAAAGCCTAGGGTCTGTACTTGCAGACTACTCGTTGGCTGCAAGGCCACTCTGGTTCTATCCTGTGAGCTGTCATTGTATGGGGCAAGGGGTGAAAAGGGTTGTAGTAAAGTGTCGCAGGGAGTTACTTGCAGACGGGATATATATGTCTGTAGCCAACACCCTTGGGTTATATCAGACATTTATCATTGAATCCACCATACCTTTCTACAATTAGTAACATTATATTGATTTTGACTTTTGTTTGACCTTAAATCGATGACAAGACTTGTAGGCAAATTTTCCATTCTATTCTTTAAAAAGTTGTAGGAACTGAAAGTTTCACAGGAAGGGACTTACAGACCGTATTGTAGCAAACACCCAAGGGTATAACAACAGACATTTATCATTGAAGCCATCATACATTTCTACAATTAGTAACATTATATTGATTTTGACTTATGTTTGACCTTAAATCAATGACATGCCAAGTTGTATAATTGTCCATTCTTTTCTTTAAAAAGTTGTAGAAACTGAAAATCTCGCAGGAAGTAACTTACAGACAATATTGTAGCAAACACCCCAGGGTAATAACAGACATTATCATGAAAGGAACTATATACCTCCTACAATTAGTAACATAATTACTTATTATGACTTTTGTTTGACCTTAAATCAATGACATGACTAGAAGTACATATACTCGAATGTAATCTTTAAAAAGTTGTAGGAATTGAAAATGCCACTGGGAGATACTTACAGACAGACGGGATATTTTTGTAGCCAACACCCCAGAGTCTTTAATAAAGCCCTGCATGCCTTTGTGTAATAAGTAACATCGTTACTGAATATGACTTTTGTGTGACCTTTAATTATCAATGGCAAGATCACATGTAGTAATTTATATACCATTACATTTGTCATTTACAAGCAGTCAGTCCACACCATATATCCATGAATATTAGACATGCAATATAAATTTAGCCCAGGTCAATTTATAATTATAACCTTTTGTTTCTAGTGTTCTTGGCATGCATATGTAACATTGACCTAAAGGAAAGTTTAATTATACATACATATGTATCAAACTCCTTACAGTTTTGATTTGAAATGAAGATAGATTGTGGATTTCAGAGAGAGCCAACTGTTTTCTGTCATTATTTTTAACTTGAGATACAAACTTGGGAATAATTTCTTCAATATGTAACAAGCCTCAAATTATCCTACGTTAGGCAACCCAGGCAATGACCACATGTGCCCTCTTTGGAATTCCTTGAGTTCTCAATTGCTTTTCCTTGAACAGAAAAGTTTCTTCATCATACATGTATGATGCCCTGATGAAATCCTATTTTGAGGCCTTATGTACAGTCAAACCTGTCAATAGTGGCCACTGTCTAAAGTGACCACCTGTCTAAAGTGGCCACGTAAATTGATTCCCTCCAGGTGAAAATGCATGTTATGGAACCTGTCTATAGTGACCAGTCTGTCGATAGTGGTCACTTAAATTGATTCCCTCCAGGTGAAAATGCATGTTATGGAACCTGTCTATAGAGGCCATTTGTCTACAGTGGCCACTTTTTCTGTTTCCCTTGGGGTGGCCTCTGTAGACAGGTTTGACTTTAACTACGTGTAGTGTAGGTAAACTCGTGCGTGAGTCTGGCATGTAGAGTCATGTGCATATACGTCTTGTGATCTGTAGGCTTACATGTATGTATTTCAGCTCTATACATGTACAAAATATCTGTGGCAAAGTCATGCACATAGATCAGTCATTCCTGAAGCACATTCATATCCCTCCTTTGAATTGAATTACAATCCCTTCTGCAAAATAAACCTCAATCTGAGCACACCTCTGTGCAACAGTCTCCCCTTACGAAACGAAATGAATGTTAGGTCACAGATGGCCTTTTGAACCATGGGAGGAGAGACATGATAGGGGTACCCATTCAAGGGAAGGGGGGGGGTAGATTGTTGGTTATGGTTCACGAGGACTACCTTGGGATTTTGAACCTTCCTGATGAATCACGGCAATACGAGGGAAGAGGAAATTAAAAATGCGTGACTGGTCGGGAAGACCATGTGTAGTCTGTAGGGACAGACCACAGTCAGACTTGGAGATGGAAATTTTAGAAGTGCTTAAAGTGCCAGTCACATTTGCCCTAGATTCGCTCCAATTCAGCATGGTTCTTAGTCCAGTTGGGTCCTCTATGATCTGAGTAATGTGTTCCTGTATGTTCCTCTATGTTCAGGGGAAGTTAATCGGATCACAGAGAATTGGCTGAAACTTATGTCAAATTAAAAGGATCTGGGAGTATACATCACTGGGTTCAATCACAGACTAGGGGTGTTTTTCATAAAGCTGTGTGAAGATCAATGCACAACTGTGCGATCGACTAGTGATCCTTTCTCGCACTCAATGATAACTCCTGGTGCTGAATCGTACAGAAGAAAGGATCACAAGTTGTCCGTACAGTCATGCGTAGATCTACGCACAGCTTTATGAAACACAACCCTAGAAGGTGTATGGTTTAATGCAGAGTCTGCAATAAGAGACTTGAATACTTGTGAAGATGAGCCCTCTTAGCTAATCAACACAGCCAGTTTATGTACAGTACATGCTAGTTCAGGCTTTTGTCGAGCCAAAATGATTTTGTAATTAATTTTTAGATTAGGGTCTGTGCTTTCACACTATGTAGACCATGTTTGTAAGAGATACAAGGAAAGAGCAAAGATAGTTCACATTCAACGGATCTGGAGTGTCCAGGCAGGAGAAGAATTCGTAATTACGTTTAAAGAGAACATTTGTGTTTCTACTTCAAGCAAAAACAAGCGATAGATATGCAATTGATTAATTGTAAATCAAACTTGCATATTGGATTTGATCTTAGCTTTATTTCTATAGTTCAGCTTAAATGCTGTTGATTGATTTGAATGTAAATATGATATTTCTCGCAAGAGGCACATTTCTCTTTAAGATGATACTGCATATTAAATGCATGGAGGGTGACAGCTTAGGTAAATGGGCGTGAGTTGATTTGAATACAATTGAAGCAAGAGAAGTGACAACTGAAAGATGCTTTAGTGAGTGTGATGCGAGACTTGTAATTGATGCATAGAGGATGTTAGCAATACTACAAAGGACAAGGACTGTCATGGGAGGGAAGAGGGAGAGAAGGGAACAGAGAAAGAGAGGCAGGGAGAGAGGAGAGGGAGAAGGTGAAGAAGGAAGAATAGTATGATGACAATGAAGAGACTGATTAAGAAAGAGATGGGGAGAAGGAGGGAGAAGGAAGAGGAAGAGGGTGATGATTAAGAAGGAGGAGAGATGGAGAGAGGGAGTGAGAAGGAAGAAGATGATGGTGTTAGAAAAGGAGCAGGATGGGGATGGAGAGAGGGAGCGAGAAGGGAGAAGAAGAGGATGATGATGAAGAATAAGAAAGAGAAGGAGGTGGAGGAGGAGTGATGGAGAGAGGGAAAGAGAAGGAAGAAGTAGATGATGATAATAAAGAAGGAGAAAGAGAAGGATGAAGACGAGGTATGGAGAGAGGGAGGGAGAAGGAAGAAGATGATGATGTTGTTGGACAAGGAGGTGGAGGGATGGAGAGAGGGAGAGAGAAAGAAGAAGAAGGAGATGCAGAAGAAGATGATGAAGAGACGGAGATGACAGTGACAGAAAGAGAGTGAGAGACAGAAAGAGAAAGAAGGGATAGAATGCAATTAGCAGTAATTGATGCATCGTATTGGGCTTTAGTTTGAGGGAGATAGCTACATGTAATTAGTGTTTTCTGATCCAGAGGAAAATAGCCAATATATGAAAGGGCAAGGACTTTCATTATCCATATTAAAACAAATATATGTACGTGTGCATCTGCCATGCATAAGTAATGCATGAGCTGAAATTTTCGCAAATATTGCTTCCATGAATTTGCTTTAGTTTTCATTCATTAGAATGCAGATAGCCATGTGAACAAAGGCTTTTCGAAATGTGGAAATTACAGCTCACTAGGGGTCTGTTGCTACAAAGTTGCAATTAATCGCAAATCAGATGAAAAAAATTCATGAAGATGAAACTTAAAATTTCAGCTTTGTCAGCATTACAATCCCTATTCAGACTTTCATGACACCAAAAGAAAATCCCAGGTGCTACTTGTGTTCAACGTTTTTCCATAGATTGAGAAGGATGGAAATTTCTTTTGTGTCCATCTAGCTATGGATAATGCATGAATGGAGGTTGTTTACTTTGTCCCAGGCATTAGTCCCTTCTGCTTTACAGTGATGATACTGTAAGTGTAGCCTTGTTTCTGTCATCAGAATGCCTGTTTGAGGTAATCACTAATGAATGAGGAAACGGGCTGCCATCTGCACTTTTCGTCGGCTCCCCTCCTGAACCTGCAAAGCTATTGATTAGCCATATTGCCTCTCAATTCTCTCCTACATTGTACAGTAGGGCCTGCTCTCACGGAACGGCCACTAAGCTCGTACATTGAAATATGTAGGCCTGTATGTAGATATACATACTGTAACATGAATATTAGAGCTGTAGGATGTGTGTGAAGATGTCATTTGATGTTAATGTGCAAAGTCCCCTAATACAGCTGTCGATCTTGCCACAATTCTCCATTATGCGGGCCCTCTCTCACAAAACCACTATTAGAACAAGTTTGTCTTGTTCATGTGTACTGTTTTGAACACTTGTGTCATGTGAGTAAATATGCCTTCATGAATGTTTTGTGCGAAGGCCCACAGATGCACATTACAGTCCTGCTACAATTCTGTATTGGACCCTCTCGCTGAGGAAACCAGTACTCGAACGAGCTTGTATTGAAGTATGTTGTAGTGTGGGCTATTTTCTCATTGTTATGTTTAATAGTGAAGATGTATTGTATGAATGTATTATGAAAGTATTGTGCAAAGGCCCCCAGATACAGACCACATTCCTGCCACAATTGCTGAACAGGGCCCTCTCACATGAGACTGTTACTAGAACAAGTTTCTATTGAAGTTTGCATTGTAACAATAACACTATTGTCAGTGTGATGTGAGTGAAGATGTCATTGCGATTGTTTTTGTGGAAAACCCCCCATTTACAGATGACAATTCTGCCAAAATTCTTTCCTCCTCTGTCATACATAATCTAAATAATCTCAACAAGTCATTTCCTAGTTTCCACGTTCTCTCCGATTCAAGCATTATATCCTTGGGTTTTAATTCTTCTTTATCAGGTCATCTTTGTGTCATGGTTTGTTTTGACTATAGTGCGCTTTTCGTTTGGAATACAAGTCTTTTAGTTTCCTTGAACTATAATAAGGAAATATTTTGCTTTTACCCTAGAATGCTCTTGTACAGTGCATGTAGGCTGTATTGTAGATTACAATGTGTAATGCTTTTGCATTGTACTGTACAAGTGCATGTAGATAACACATTTTCTCTGAGAGAATCTTGTTGTATACATTGTGCATTATTTATGCTTTCAAGTGAAAGATACAGTGAAAATTATTGTATTTTTTTTTCAATTTAAAAAAAGTTGATGGTACAGGAATTCATTATGTAGATTTTACTTTAGAACTGTTTCAAAATAGAAATTGGGTTAGGGTTGGGGTTAGTGTTAGAGAAAATTTCTAGCATAATTCAAACTGATATTTGTTTGTTTTCTTCTCGTAATTTTTCATATTTTTGTTAAAAATCCTTTTACTATGTAGATTTAATTTTTTTAGCTCCACATACATAGCACCTCTGCTATTCAGATTATTTTGATAATGCCTATATTGTTACCAGCAGAATATTTGTCCCTCTCTTTTTCACTTCTTCTGTATACATGTCTTCAAAAGATTCATCATAAACGTCAAATGTATCTATAGAAGGCGTGATATTAAACAGAAGCCTGTCCATTGAGTATCGTCTTGCTACGCCCGTGCTTTTGCGCCCTCTAAGTAAATTACATATTTGATCATAGACTGATGGAGGAATATGAAGATGACATTTGCGTGGGCAGACTCCGATTTGCCAGCGTGTCGGTCTTCAATCCCTTTTATTTGCTTTAAAAATCTGTTTTATTTTTATTAATAAATCCAGGAAGCCTACATGGCTGGTCCAGTGCAAAGGTGGCTATTTTGACAACAACGCTGTAAGCAGGGCAATTGAATTATGTGCCCATGTGGGTTTTGGGATATGATAGAACTGTAAGATATGACATAATTAGATTGGATTTATTTCGATCTGGCAGCCAGCAAGAAGTCTTGAGGATTTTACCAAAATGTGAAAATCATAGCTTGTATCTAGACATGCTGATCTCTTTGGAATTCGAATGAAGTCTCTGGTGAAGTCTCTGGTAATTTGATGTTGAAATATATACTGACCAGCCCATGTTACATTTAAAAATGAAACATTCTTGAAAATAGAGATTCAACTGTGTTTATCATGATTACTTTTTAAAAGTCAGATTTAATAAAGTTATTGAGATAGGAATTTAGACAACTTAAACCCACACGCGCATTGTTGGTCATGGGATTTAGAGAGTAATTTTTCTTTCTTCAAAAGTCGAGCCACAGAATTTTTAGCCTGCCAACATAGTGAAGTCACTAGACGGCTATCATACTTGGAAAGGAAACGCTAATATTCCCCAGGCATCATGGGTACAGACGGACGGAGGTGCTATTTTCTGTTCCCCCACGGGCAGCGCAGAAATTATCCCACTTCCTAAAGTTCCTTCGCGCAGAGTGCAAATGCACATTTGGACAAAATTCATTTTTATAGCAAGAATGGAAAGGAGTAGGTACTTGGAGGAAGTTTGACAAACTAGAGAAACTAGAGTTGTGGTCAGTTAGCAGAGAATTTTGTAATGCATTTCATTGTAAAAAAGTTGGTATTTGTAATGATTCATGTAACTTATATGTAGTATTGGTTCTCAGTAAACAAATAACAACATGTGACCAAAATAAAAATTCAGCCTTTATTTTACTTCTGTAATATGCAAAAACACAGGGCATGGATTAATTGAAAGCCATTTAAGGCCCAGCCTGTGATGCCCTTCTGACTGGCCTTGGTGCCTTCTCCAATGGCCTTTGGGAATTTGCTGCCCACTTTCCTCCCTATTTGTTCTGCAGTATAAAAATGTGCCCTATAGAAAAGTTGCCTCACCTGAAAAATATTGAAATTTAATAGACTGAATATGCCTGCTGCAGTTGGGAACACCTCTGGTATTTAGAAATGTACTTTGCCCTTTATTTTGATTCAACCATAGTTTTCCTTGCCTATTTCATTGTTATTGACTTCCATCTGTCTCGAGACATACACTGTAGATGCAACAATAAAATCGAACAAAATTCATTAAATATTAAATGAAATTCTTGATTCTTTTTAAATAGTAGCGATAATGAATATTGAAGACTACTTGTCCACGAGATTGGCATTTGTAATTAAGATTCCAATTTTCTTGAACAAGGTTAAAATATAATGCTCCTTCAGGTTTTAAGGGTTAGACGAGTACGGCAATATCACAGTATATTATAGGTTGGATTGGAAAAGCTCCAGGGTATAATGAGATGGGAGACTTCAGATGACAATGATTTCCAATTAAGAAATCTGTAGTTCTTTTGTTCGTATTAATGACTAGATATTACAAGGCCTGCTTGTAATGACTTCAAAGATCTTGCCATAATTACAAATGTCATCTGGGGAGTTTTGATGACCAATTATAATAATTACCATTTATAATCAGGGCAACATCTAGCCCCATTATTTGTGAATTGAGTTCGTGTTGTGAGGCTTGATTTGTTCAGTCCAGCTGTTTTGTGATTGCATCCAAATGAAATCAATTTGAGAAGCATTAATTAAAAACCTAATCATTACCTTGACCTCTTGTATTTTGATTCCTTGTCATTTATCTAATGTCATTAATTGATTTTGATTGTACAAGCCCCATGATATGTGAACATTAATTTTTGTTTATTAAAAGATGCTTTATCTCAGTAAACATTCAATAATAATTCCTGACTCAAAGATGCAATATTGATATTTGATTGAGGTATTAAATTAGTTTATGAATTTGGCATGAAAATGATACTCATTAGTATTAAATAATTTTCAACAGTAGCCGTGATTATTTTCCTTTTAAAATCTCATTACATGAAACAACAAATAAAAAAAGATTCAGAGCATATATCTGCTTTGTATATATGTATATTTTTAGAAATCTAAATAAAAATTTCCCCAAACACAATTGTCCAGAAAGGATTAAGATGCATGAATGAATTTATCTTTGCATGACGCTCTTCGCAGGAGATAAGTCCTCCTGTATTAAAGTAGTGCCACATGAGCTGAGATAATCCCGACATTGTTTTTTTGTAATGTTGAAGGCTTGGCCAGGGACATGCTTTCTCAGCTGCTTAGCACATGACAGGGGTTACGTAACAGTGCTAATAAACGGGCATCCGCTTTGACTCACGGGGAGAGTTTGTGACGAAGCATTTCCTTACGTTCTGGACACATACCATGTTCTTATAGCTTGCTAAATTTGAAACATAGTAAACCACTCTCTTACAGGGTGCTACTAGAATTTTTTGGACTACTTGCGCAACAGGCAAGTGGTTTTCCAAATCACTTGCCCGAGCATCATTTCCTGTTGCCTAAGAATAAAAGCGAACAACAGCAGAACTTGCAAATAGATTCTCACAACAAATTCACTGACACTCAGTCATTTATACTCTTCGATTTCAAAACAATTACTTGCCTATTTGGGCAAGTGACAATTTCATTTACTTGCCCGATGGATCAATTTTGTTGCCCCGGGTATTCAGGTATGTCGGTTTGTAGCACTCTGCTCTTATAAGACAAGGAGTGAAAATGTTCACTCGAGAAAGATTTAATCTCTTTAAGGCTGAAAGTTAAGAGAATTAATATTTTCCATTTTGCTCTTTTTGTAGAGACCACTATTATTGCATCAGAATCAGAGTGATCACAAAGTTTACCTAAAAGAGTGAAGATACAAATGCTTGCTTCAAATTCCAACAATATCAAATTTAAATCATTATTCTTTGAAATTCACTCTTAAAAGACTGATTGAGTAGATATTTCCACATACATGTAACATGTATTTATATTCTATGCATTACTTACATGTCCAGTTGGGCATACATAAACATTAAACCAAGTTATTTTCCAACAGATTATGATTTGTACAGTACACAATGTCAATATTTTTTTTAATAAAATTTTATCAAAGCGCCCTCTCTCGGTAGTTCTGCCATTGCTTGAAAATACATGACCTTCCTACTCTAGTTAATCCATCAGAAATATTCTGAATATCTATGAAATTCATGGAGGTGCAAATGGAATTCATGTTGAGAAATGAAATCTGTATGCAGTCATCGATTTAATCGAACAGTAGGACTTCCCTATTCCTTTTCATTAATTTTCAACCCTGGCCTTCAATTGTTCAAAGATACACAGCTGGTGTTCAGAGATTTCAATATTGACAGAAAAATAAGTATTGATTTTAATTCTCACATTCACTCTGCGTCCTTGAACGTCTGATATTTCAGTAGTTAGGTTGTATCGCAAACTTGATTTTATACATGGCTTTCCAAAGTCACTTTATTTTTTGAAAATTCAAATTGATTCTTAAGCAGGTCGGGAATACATGTATTGGAAAAAAGATCCATTGATGAAAACAAATATACACCCACTTGCACGAAATATCTAGACCATATCTCACCATAGTTTTCAATTTCCCTAATATCCCATCTGAATGCCTCATTGGCATTTCATATTGCGAATAAAGCTCTGCCATTACAAATAATGCACCCTGGCACCGTGCCAAGCAGTTTGCTTGAGAAAAAACAAATAATCAAGCAATGTTTTCTCATCAGACATTTCAAAAGAAGGCGGAAACATTTGAATGAAGCTTTTTCGGTCTGTTTTATGCATTGTGTTGGTGAAGGAACAATATTCAGGTTGGTATTTGTTCTAAAGAAGATATAAAGAAGGAGAGAACTTATGTTTTCAAATAAAATGGAATGCATTTGTAAAATTTTCCCTTTCATTATGATCTCATTTGTAATCGTACCCTCCATAGACCTTTGATATTAATTCAATTCAATTGAAAGCACACGCTCTGTATATTAAGAAAAATTAAAGTTAATGATGATATAATTTTCCTGGTATTGCATTGCAATTGGCAATTCATTTTAGCATTGCTATACAAAATATGTTTTGTTTAGCAACCTTTTCACATAGAACTGTAAAGTAAAGTGCTGGAAATTTTTCGTCAATGCCTGAAAGTACTAATCACATGTGAAAACAAAAATTATTCCCCGTATACATGTATGGGCCCAAATGATGCTGGTAAAATTGGCATGAACGAAATAAAATGTTTCAAGCGTATATTAATCAAAGCAAGCACCTTTTTTTGTCTTATAAATGAAGTTTAAAGCACTGTTGAACCTCAAACCATTGATGCTAAGAAGCTGCTTATCTGGTCATCAAGAAAACTTAAGCAAAAAGATAAAGAAGAGCAAAATACAAATGATATAAAGATATGGAGGTGAAACGACATGAAACGTTGGCGAAAACAAAGATGTTATCCTCTTTGAGATCTCGTGACTATGTTGTTAAACAAGGATGGTCCAAAGTCTATGTTTGCCCAACCTCTGTGAAAGACATTAGCCCAAATTTAGACTTTGGAACAAGCTCTACAAGCGTCTGTTTACTTTACCATCTTCCTTTAACTATTTCAAGGTATATTTTTTTCTTCTTTTAATCTCTCTTTCAAACTAGGTCCCACTCCTTTTAGATGTCAGCTTTTGTTTGTAATCCAAAATGTCCACAAGGACAGTGATAAAGGGGATTTGCTCAGTAGTGCGGTCTGTGAATTTTAGAATGGAAATTGGAGGGAGAGAAAGAACGAAGGAGGAATTTAATGATAGAGAAGATTGGAAAGGATATTGGGGAAGAACGATTAAAGAAGGGAGACATTATGAAGCTGTTTGGTGTGAGAATGATGCAATAGTTTGTGGACTGAACTGACTTGTTTTTCTCTCGGGGTTGAAACGATAATGGTATTTAGGAATGTAGAAAAGATTTTATACAACCAAATAATTGACAGGTAGAATAGTACAGTACTCCAAGGTTTTCTTTGATTCTATGTGCAAAACTTACAAATAGAGTGACATTTTCTGTGAAGATTGTGCATTTTTATTGACGATTTATCAATTTTCTTTAATGAAGATATTTCTAGTTTACCATACTGAGTGTGGTTTTCTCCTCCTCAACACCATTGTCATTTGTCTTTTTCATCGATCGCCATTGGTCATCATCGCTAGGTCAATCGTTGTCTACATATTCATCATCAGACATTTTCACTGGTCCATTTTCTTTCCTTTAAAAAAACACCATACTGTAACTAATTACAATCATTGTTTATAATGTTTCTCCACCTCCCCCCTCTCTCTGCTTTCTACATGGTATATCTTCCTCTCATCCCATCCCCCCCTCTCTCTCTCTCTTCACCTCTTTCTGTTTTTCACATTTTGTGTCTCCCTCCCATCCCCTCTCTCCTCCTTTCTCTCTCTCCATCTCTCTCTGCTTTCTATCTTCTTCCCACAACACTTTTTCTCTCATGCCCTCACTCTTCATACTCCAACAATTGACAACACTCTCTTCATCTTCATCTTCATTCCTCACCTCTCTATCGCCTAGCAACCGTGAATTTCTCTCCTTGTAGCTGAGATCCTCCTGGCCAGGCCACTTCTCTCATTTGCAGCAAGAAGCATGATGGGAAGTGCGGAGAAACGAGAAGAAAATGAGATTGAGAGGGAGAGAGAGGAAGAATGATAGAGAGAGTGAGAGTGGCAGAGGGCATGGATACCCAAGTTACTTTGCACTAAAGAGAAACGCGAGATGAGCAAAATAAAATAAGATTGAGAGGGGGAGAGAGATAGGGAGGAAGAGAGTGGAGGAGAGTGTGGATACCCAAGTTAGTTTGCAGTAAGGAGCATGCTGGGAAGTGTGGAGAAACGAGAGATGAACAAAGTAAAATAAGATCGAGAGGGAGATCAAGAGAGAGAGAAAAAGAAAGAAAGAGAGAGTGAAGGAGAGTGTGGAAGCCTTACTTAGCACCAAGTAGCATGATGGGAAGCGCAGAGAAACATGAGATGAGCAAAAGAAAGTGAAATTGAGCAGAAGAGAGGGGAAGAAAGAAAGAGTGAGAGTGGAGGAGAGTATGTAATTTACTAGAGAACCATGATTAGCCTCGTGGAAGAAGAAGAGGAAGAGAGATGGAGGCGTAGAAAAAAAACACTGCATCCCAGCCTGGATTGCATCTTCAGGCAAACGAGATGCGATGCCTCGCTTCTCAATCTTTCTCGCCAAATACCAGAGGTCATACGAAATGAGTGTCCTTCTAGGATACCTCGATTGGAAGAAAAAAAATAGACAAGAACTTACTAAAAAATCCTTGCAATGAGCCGGTCGTCAAGAAAACCAAGATGGGAAATCTAAGGGGAAAAAGATCTTGTGTAATGCTGGATAGAAATCACTCCATATGGATTTGGTTTCCAAAGAGAAGTTATTTTTTCCTTATTTTGCTTCATCTTGTTTCCACTTTGTTTCCTCTGATTCGGCGGGAAGCGCCGGAGGCTTAATTTGCATCGCCTATCTTCGTTCTTATTTGTCTTTTCTCGCGGAACGAGGCTCATGCTAAAACATGATTTTCGTGGCCAGCCACGAGATTGCTTGCTTTGCCTCTAGGGGAATAATCGGCGCTGCCGAGCTTCCAGTAAAAAACATTATAAACACAAGCAGAATGAAGGATTTAAAAGAATAAAAGTCCTTGCATGTTTTTCCCTTGGGTTTGTCAAGCTTCAAATACGGATATGATTGCATGTTGCGTAAACATAATTTTCCTTGTCATATATTATAATGGAAATTGATGTATTATGATAATATTGCAGCACTTGTATAAGCTTCCATTACCGGTATGTAGTTTGTAGTAATGTGCTACTTTTTTTTTCCTTTTCCGCTTGGTAATAATTATTGCTTCTTTTTCAAAGGTACCATTAAAAGAAATACATACATTCACATGGGAATGAATATTATTTTTCATCATTTTCAAACCATCTTTGTAGAATTTTATGATTTTTTAATGATCATAGTGCAATACGTTCTCCAGAAATTATATTGCTCCCTCATTTTTAGCAGTATTGCCTCACCTTTTTTTCACTCTTAAAAGTTTGGAATTTTTTATTTATGCTTAACCATACATAAAAAAGGTATACAATTATCACTTTCCATCACCTTATTGTTAAATATACTAAAATACCTTATAAAAAAATATACACCCTACTCCATGCTTTTAACACACGAAGAACACGAACCCAGTTAGATTAGCTATCTCGAATTGCAATCTTGTACTTCAAAGCATAACAACCATTGTTTGCTTTTGTTTGGTCCCTGGTAAATTAACAATGATGCAACCGTCTTCCTACACTCGTCATAAAATTAAAAGAAGGAAAAGAACCCACCCCCTCAAAAGGTTGTTGAATAAAGGTGTCGCTTCTAATGATGAGAGACTTTAGAGTTTGAAACTGTACAAGTGCTCATTAAGTAGATATTTGATATAGATATGAAAGGTTTAGTTTATGTATATTATAACAAATTGTTGACAGATGAAAGTTCGTCTATTCAAAGGAAGGAAAAAAAAGAGTTTGACAGCTTTTGTTACAGTAGATGTCCAAATCTCTGTGTGTTTCCTATTACCCAATACTGTGTAAGCTGAAATTTTCGCTAGGGTTTTAGTTTTGTTACTTTCGCGACCATGGATTCGCTAAAGTTTCCACTCGGTATGATATGCCCATAGACTTGTGTACATTTAGCTTAAAAAAAACCCATGAAAATAACAACCTGTTGATATATAAATATATCGGAAATTCAGTAAATTTGCCCCAAATTTATGTACTTTCAAAAAAATATAAAATGCCTGTCGTGAACTTTGTATAGGACATTAAAAAAAGTACAAGCTTCCTGCTTTGTTTCATAATATTTTGAATTAGGGGGAGTATGGCATTCACATGACAACAAAATAACCATAAAATCAGACCACCTTCAGTACGACCTTTGTTCATTAGTGTCAACAGCACTTTGATCTTTCCGTTAAAAAGAGAGGCGATAAAAACAATTAAAATGGAGACAAAGTGAAGACAAAATAATGAAAATATTAACCAGTACACCAGCTGATACGGTTATGTTGTGTGTGTATTTTAGGATATAACGATTATGATAATGATAAGAATATTAGAATATAAATATAAATTCAAAGGTTAGTTTCAAGTGGTGAATCAGACACATTTTTTTATACATGACTAAACTCTGCGTCGTTCTCCCTTTGTTCGCTATGCTTCTGTGCACGTTGAAACAGTTTCTACAGCTCTGACCTAGATTCCGAGGTGAAATAAATAAAAAATGTGATAAATCAAAAACAGCAGTGAACTAGTGAGGCATTATTGATGTTTGCACTGATTAGGGACAGGTTTGGCTCACAGGGAGGGAGGGTTCCACGTCATCAATTCTTATGTACGCACTCTATGGGAAGGCGACGCCAGCTTAATCAGTGTTTTTAGGCTTGGCAGCAACCAACCTATTTTTGTATGCCCACATGTAATGAAGAATATGTTTTTATTATCACTTATTTTGTTTTGAAGAATGTTATTATTTTCAGTTATTTTGTTTTGAAGAATATGTTTATTTTCAGTTATTTTGTTTTGAAGAATGTGTTTATTTTCAGTTATTTTGTCTTTGGAGAATGGTTACAATTATTTCAGGGCAATTTGGGTCAGCAGATTGATATTTTTCCACTATTAGACTGCTTAAAGCACATACACATACACAAACTTCATATTTTGAAAAAATAATGTGCATTAATCTTAAATTATGGATGTTACATTTGTTTTGTTGAACTGTATTGATTTGTATTCTGTTGGAAATGAAATTATTGAAATGAAATGAAAATGAAATGAAAAAAATAAACTCGGGAAGGCAGTGGCTTTTATCAAAATGACAGGATTATTTTGGTATGACAAGTTTGTGTTTCTCTGACGCAGAGCGGAGGCTGTGAGAGTGTTTTTTTTTCTATTAGGGAAAAATTAGGGGAAAATCAGGGATTTATGTTTTTTGAAACCTGAATTAGAACTACCCACATGTGCTTAGCGAGGATATCTTTTAGACACGTGCGCTCAGCGATGCTTGCTCTGGCCTGGTGAGTTCGTTCGACAAAGGTACATGTATCTTTCAATGGGTAACCGGGGTGAACACGGACACTAGATCCTTAAAGATCTTTTTCTTATGAAGTGGATCACTCTATAAAACCCTATCCCTGGGATATATATGGGAAAAAAGCAAATTATATAGGCAGATTTAAACAAAGTTGATATGTTTTGTCCCAGTTTATCTCCAAGAGTTTGCAAGTTTTTGTCCTTGTTTATCCCCCAATCCCGTTTATCCCCAGTTTATAGTACTATGAGAAATGGCAAATTCTGACTGTTTAAATGTTTTTGCTCTTGGAACGTGGCTATTTTGGGTGAAATGGAAAATGCATTTTCGGAGTATTATTATCTTTTCACTCTGATGGGGCCATTTTAATATTGTTCTTATTTTGTAGGAAGGGGAGATTACGGATGAAAGAGGAATATCATGTGGAGCTTATGGATGATGAATAACATGAAGCCCCATTTTCATGTTGTCCAGATATGATCGATTGATCATTAATGATGTATCACATCCTGTCGCCTTTCAATAGAAAAAACAATGGAAAGTACATCCAGAAGAGGCCATACACGATGCATTACAGATGTTTAATTTTTTTCTTGATATCGCTTTCTCTTTATGAAAGTACCCTGTTTTCGATATCCTGCATCTGCTATAAATGATGTTGTTTAATCCCTCATATTTTCTCTTTTTCCATTTTGTTTGGATTAAAGAAAATATGTGATATGATTGATAAAGAATGCTGTTTTGCGTTATTGTTTCTACTGTGTGTCCAGAAGCCTGTACCGAAACGCAAAGACCCACATTTTGAATTCAAGTTTCGGATACCATGGAATTGTGTGTGTGTGTGTGTGTGGGGGCTGTGTATTGGCTTTTTACACACCCTTATGGGTTTGTAAGCATTGTCTGAAGAAAAAAAATTTGGGGCTGGGGGTTCCATCTCCCAGCCCCTCCGTCCTGGGTCAGTGTTTCCTGAGTTTTAACTTCACCCTAGACTATTCAAGCCATTGTGAATTAGCCTTGGCCTATTCGAAAGTTAAACTTAACTAAGGGTCTAAATGACAATGACTTCGACCTAGGTTCATATTTCAGTGTAGGGGAATACAATCTATTCAGGTCAGTTTTATTGTCCCTATGATTTTATTTAGTAGTAAGAAAAAAAAGAGAATGCATGTTATAGTAAATTTGTTCAAGTTTAATGAAATATCTGCCTTTGATTACAATACTTTGCCAGTTTGTATTATGAAATACAAACATGTTAGAATCCATTTGCTGTACAATATTGTATATTGTGTAATAAGTACTAGTGTGAACAGTGGGAGGACAACTATACATAAATATATTTTTTATTTGGGTTTGATTCCTAATCACAGGATGCTCTGAAAAAAAAATGTTTTTCAGTTCATTTGTTAAAAATAATCAGAAAAATACTAGCAAGTCCTTTCCTTTCTTATAATGTACATGAACATGTTTTGATGGTTGTTTTGTAAACAGATGTGTTTGTGAATAACTATTTGGATATAGAAATATATTTCAAATTGAATCAAATAAATATGAAAAAAATAGATTTTTTTTGGTCGAAACATGTTTTTTAACCATTTTCTAATGTAGTCAAATCTTTGTTTTTGCAGAATAATTTTTACTAGTTCTTTCTCAAGAAATATGATGTAAATGTAGAAACAATTCTAATATTTCAAATACTTGTGAGTAAGTAGTTGTATCCAGAATTTGTCCCCAGTCTTAAACAATAAACAGGAATATAAGATATAGAAAATTATAGAAAAAACACTATATCTTAATTTCCATTTTGGGGAATTTTTGGACAAATAACATAACCTGGATTACCATTTCTCAGAGGAAAAGGATTAATGCAATGAATGTAAATCTGGCTCAACTTGTCCCCCTTTTCCTCGTCAAAGCAAGGATTAGTGGAATGTCTGGATGCAAAAGATTATTGATTCCTCCATAATATTTGAGATTGAAATATGAGATTGACTTGAAAATTGATGCTTGTGAAAGGATTTATGTATGTCTAGCTCTATTTTGCCCATTTTCCCTCTATCATTGTCATAGACCCATGTTGTGTCTGGAAAAGTGGCTGTATTCTGTCTATTTTACTCTTGAAATGCATATGGCCTTTGTGGCAAAACAATTCCCCCAAAGAAATTATTTGGAAACCCAATAATTTCTTTTTTGAATTTGTCATCTTTTAAAAAAATTTATAAAATAAAATTTCATATCGAAAATTAGACATGTTAATTTACAATAAATATAATTTATTGCTTAATATATATGATAGAATTTATAATTCTACTGAATTCTATTATTTCAGTTTGTATTTCCCATTTTTTCGGGAGGGGGGGGGGGGGGGGGGGTTGTCTTCTGGATATGTTCTACAGTGAACCAGAACATAAATGGATTAGCTCATCCAATTTCTGGGATGGCTAGTTATTATATGGGTGAAATAGCTTGTCACACCAAAGCTTTGTATTACAAAAGTGTTTAGGCATCACTACTATGCAAACTTTATGAGGTTTTATCCTTGTTATAACTACTCCCCTCAAAGAATTATTTCAGCGTAAGTGAACACATGAGAGGAATAAGCCTTGTGATTGTAGGCGTTATATAAATTTTAATGGGCCTATCTATTGTTGATGGAAATTTGCGCAGCGAATATATCCATTAGACGATCTTCGCTTTGACCCACCAACTAATTATCACTTTGCCTAGCGCCATAGGCCTCTGCCGGCATTCGTTTAGGTTGGTTCGTTACTGCCAGTTATGTTGATTTAACGAGCCAATCACCTACAGCCTTGGAATTCTTTGCCGCTTTTTAATTTTATGAGCGAGTTGGCATTGGGGCTATGTGTATTTATTATAGTCCAGGGGCTTTTTTAATCTCTCCGTAAATTGAATGCGTAATCGATGCATATAGTCATGTAGAAGGTTCTTACGGTTTTCTGAAATTGCGCTTCATACGACCATGTTTAATTCAACGCCAAATTGTGTATTTTGCTCTCTACTTAAAAGAGAACCTCATGCTTTTAATGGTGATGCTGTATTTCCAATCGCGATTCAATAATTCACAGTCAATTTATTCGCGAGTATGGGGGTAATTGCATAGTGTGCATTATTAACGAGTGGAGATGCAGTAGATAGGGAATTAGGAGCGAGATTCATTATGCGATACACGTAAATAACGATTGATGAAAAGATACTAGGTAGGCGCATTGGACTGAGTAAATCTATGTGGGGGAGAGTTCAACTGAGATTTGTTTTATTTTCAACATATCCAGCCTTTTACAGAGTTGCCAACTATTACAGAAAATTGATGAGTACATTTTATGTATTAAATTCAGTGCTTGTAGCGAATTATTATAATAGGAGCAACTGTCGCCGGATTAAATGTCGGGTCACCCTACATTTAGTTGAATAAATCAAGCATGGAAGTCAGATGCTATGAAGAACCAACAATAATTTACTTTCATGATGGTGGTGCCTATCATTAAAGAATAATTCTGTGAACTTTGACTTTATTATGTTCTTGACTTGGACGAGAGCCATGGGAATATATTTTCTTCTATTCACATGGCTCCAATGGGAAGAATGTGTTTGCCTTTTTGAAGGTCAACTTGTGCTTTATTTTGCAAGTTTGTTAATCCTCTACAGATTCAAGTTTCAATGATATGAAGCAGGGGATGATTTTCTTGGTATTGCATCGCTATTTGCTATGCATTTTAGCAGGATTGCTATACAAAAGATTTATGGTATAGCAACTTTTTCACATAGAACTGTACAGTAAAGTGTTGAAAATGATTCCTCAAAGTCTAAAACTGCTAATCAAATATATGAAAAGTGAAAATATTCCCTGTGAAGCACAATTTATCATTAGGTATAGGTAGTCGTACAATTTTGTACAGGCTCAGTAAACCTTTTTTTAGCACGAATACATGATAACTACCCTATGTTGCAATTCACGTGAGAAACTGAAAGCACACTAGTACATATACACTGTAGGTCTATAGGCCTGCATATACATGTAGGTAGTATCACTAACACTTATCATGGTAACATGTAGGTCTATAGGCCTGCACGTAAGTCTTCTACATAGTTTGCAGGCCTACACGGCTTACGAATGGGTCAACATCTTTACTTGTTGCGCTTGTTATATTTAGCCTGGCTTACGATTAAGTCATAACCCAGCCGCCTTCTCCTATATGACTGCAAGATGCAGCGGTGATGTTAACGCGAGATGCCATTATCCGGTTACATCTAATTAAAGGTGGGGCCCTGATAGATAACCTCTGACTATCCGGGAAATGCTTCAACCCTCTGATGTGTAGGGCAAGATGCAGTACACGTCAGAATGCCGTACGTACTTGTCTGTTATTGCTATAAATCTTAGGGGGTGTTGTTCAAAAATTTCTATTGATCGCAAGCTGCAGTCGATCGGAATGTGCCAATCATAATCCTTGTTTCATGCGAGTCTCGTTAAATGCGCATCCCGTGCGCGAATGAAACTGCGGGTTACAATTTTCAAAGTTGCAGTTGATTTGCAGTTGATTTTGAACAACACCCCCTTAGAATGATTTGATGACAGTTGGGTCACTGGGCTATATATAATAATCTAAGCTTTCATAGTGATAGCAGGTTCCAAGTGATTCTGAACTGCATGACAGATTGTGTGATACATGAACTATTGAGGAGATCCCTGACACTGGGTGTCTCTTTGGTTTGTGACTTTGCCAGAGTTTGAGATGATCCCTTAGTAAATAAGCAGCCTGCTCTTCTGGAGGCTAGATTGCATGCGAAGTGTTATGATCGGCATCGTCACATGACCTTTCCCAACATACACCCACACATCATGTATACATGTATAGGCTGTATATTAGATCGAGTGAGAAAGAGAAAGAGAGAGAGGAAGGAAGAGACAGAAAAGGAGGAGGTAGAGAAAGAGAAGTTAAGAGACAAGTAGGTTGTACAGCAAGGAATATCCTTTTAGATGGACTTCGATGATTTTCCGCTCATTGATACTTCCAGATACTGGACAAGCTGAAATTTTCACTGGAGGGTTCTATTTTCGCGAATACCACTATCATGAATTCCCTAAGATTTTCTCTCTTTAGAACAAACATAGACTTGTGTACAATAACCTTCCTAAATCTGAAAATTACAACTGTGGTATGTGAAAATATTTGATATTAAAGGACTTTGCTAAGATTGATGTACATGTATGCTTAAATATTGGCTTTTACGGTAGTCATGAATAGAGGTTGGGGAGGGGGGGGGGAAGAAAAAAAATATCTTTAGATGAACAGAAATAATAAAAAAAGGGCTGATAAGATCTGAAATTATAACACAGAAAAATATGTTGGATATTAACAATACTAGCAGGGGGAATTTATTTGTGACGGAAATAGACAGGGGAAAAGTTGCTGGTGCCTTTTTAATTGTGCACATTGTGGTATTATTTCATGATATCATGGAATACCACTGTGAAATGAAGAAGTTACATATTGGTAGAAATTGTCATGGTTGTGTTCTCTGAAAAGTTGTATGCATGAATAGACTGGTGATAATTTGGCCTTTTGGTAGGCCTTGCTAGTTAGGCCACAGTCTGTATATGACAGCACTGTAGAAGAAGTCTGATTGTTCAGAAAATAACATGGCTTGTTTTTGCACTTCAATAGACCTTCGACTCCATTCAAGTTCCTATTTGTTCTGGCTATGGCCTTCATGCCTTATGTCTATCTTTATTATCATTGTATTCTTCGGTTATGTATGCTAGACAGGCAGTGTAGTTTAGGACTGTGTGACTTGTTATTGCAATCTTGTGCATATCAGTTCTTGATGTGAACAAATAAGGATTACACAAAATACTTTACACACAACCCTACAGAATCCACTATACCTCATTGTATTTAGCATGCAGATTCCGTGGAGTTGAGTGCGGTGTGTAATTCTTGGGTGTTTAGGGCAATAGGAGTATTATATCACATAGTCCTAAACTGGAGTAGCATGTACATGTTGGTTGCATGGGGATAGAAGTATTTCACTGGGAATCCTTTGGTTGAATAGTTCTATGGGGTGTCTCCCTCTTTCTTTTGCTATCTTATAGCTCCTCTCTCTATTTCATCCTCCCTGTCTCACATTCGATCTGTTTTTTCCATTCTCTCTCTCTCTCTCTCTTTCTTTCTCTGGTTACCTCCCTCTGTACCTATCTGTTATAATGAAGGTCCCTTATACTGTACTGTATGACTAATCACTTCTTATTTTCTATTTACTCTTCCCTGTCTGCGAACGAAAGAAAAAAAAATCAATCCTCATTGTTGTACGAAGACAAAAGGGACAAAAGAGAAAGAGGACAATTGGTATTATACATTTCAAGGTTTTATAAAGTTTTTTTTCTTTCCTCTTGGTTAGTGAAATGAATCGGGTGAAAAAAGAGGAACCTGGATCTATCACTTTTCTGATGCCGTCCTTGAGCTGTTATTTTGGTTTATTTAATTCCTTCCCTTTGTGCTCCTTGGGACAAGTGTTTGAAAGGGTTATTATAATGTAGGTTTTCTCATGGGACATTGAATTGGAGAGAGAAGGAGGAAGGAATGAAGAGGAAGAAAGGTAGAAAGAGATAGCGAGACAATGATGAGAATCAAGTGAGAAGACATGTGACTACGAACATTCCTGCCAAAAGCTTGGATTTTTTATAAAAAACAAGACAACAATATTTCCAAGAAATGCAGAAACCTGTACACAGACAGGCTCATTGTGCAATGGCAATAAGAGACTTCATTGAATGAATTCAAAATAATTTTTTTTGGTGAATATGTAGTAGAAATATCTTCCCTATAATGTATGTACGTATATAGTATGGTATAATTTTGAATGGTTAGATCTGAAATTAGTTTGTCTTGACTAAATTAAATATAGTACACTATTCAGTATGTCTTTGTAGGACTGTATAATTAAAAAAATATAATGCCTATACAAGTAACCAATAATTGATGATGCAGAAGGTTCAACTTGATAGTCTATTTACTACATACATTTAGAATACTATATTCTATGTATCTATGCATTCCTAGTGTTTCTATGTCTCCCTTCGTGAGTGTTGTGCTCACGAAAGGAAAATACAAAAGATGCTACTTTTCATAAAATACTTTTTCATGCATTTGAGAAATGAAATACAAAAAAATATATAGTTTTTATACTTTGGTCTAAAGTGTCCGTCTATTTCCTCTCCCATTTTTTACAGGTATGGTCGCGTGGAAAGCGTAAAATTGACGGGGAAGCGTGTGGCAGACGGGACCCAGTCAGCTTACGTGGATTTTGTGGATATAAACAGCGCCACCAAAGCCCACGACGCCCTGATCAAGATCGGTGAACGCGACCTACGGATCGAGTATAACAACCCAGATAATTCGGACGACCCGCTCATCAGCGAGTCAACGCATAGGGATTATGATGTCATTCACGGCAGGCACTCGCGCTACGACACACGGAGAGATGGGTAAGATACTCCCCCGGAATAACGACAATTGCTCTGGCGACGCTTGCTCTGGGCATGAGAAAAGAAATTTAAATGATAAAGAACTGAAACATTTTCAGACAAAATAATGTTGCACAACCATTTTGCTCAGTCATTTAATCAGAAAATAAACACAGAATGTGATGCACGATAACACATCGCATTCATATTCCATAATGGTTGGCAACTCCGCAGAATAATGTCAGGATTAGGATGTGCGTCAGATTATCATTAGATATACATCTCCCTAACTGTTTAAATTTTTACTCTGAAGCAGTTGTCTCCAAAGCAAGTGTTGTCCATTCATCCCCCCCTCCCACCATGATAATTATAAACCCTGTTCAAATTTGAAATTCATACCTTCTATCAATAATTCATCCCATATTATGCTCTAACTGTAGGTACATCTTTTTTTTTTTTTAAAGTTCAGATAATTAGATTCCTAGTTCTAGTCATTTTCTTCCAACTCTGTAGACTTTGTTTTCCATTTCCCCCTCTTATGATATTCCCATTATCTGAAATTTCCTGAAAGAGATTTTTTTTAATTCTTAACTTCTTATATCCTATTATTTTGTTGTGTTTTAATGTTTTTTTTTTGTTTATACGTTTTGTTTGTATGTCTTGTCTGTATGCTTGTCTGTTTTTGCTCCACAACAGGACGATTCCGCCCCGCCCCCATCTTTGGTTTTATACTGGATTATACATTGGACATATACCCTTACACCACAGGACTCGTGCAGCACATAATTTAATATGGTTATTATGTGTAAATGTACTTTGTTTGTGTGTTTTATTGTCAGTATGTATGTTTTATGTTTCATGTAAATTTGCATTCCACCATGCATGTGATTAAGTAAGGTAAAGAAATTGTTTGGTTGCCCTCAAATTACTCACCCTCAGAAAATAGCCTGACCCGAACTTTTTAGGGGGCAATTTTGCTTATCACTCAAATTGGAAAATCGCAGCAAAATTAGAACTAGACATGTGGACCACAACTTGAAAAAAATAATTTTCAGATGTTCTTTGGTGTATTACTCCCTTCTAAGTCTTATTTTCCTCATGATTTATGAGAAAAAATTGTAATAGAACATAAAAAATTGCCCTTTTCCTGCTGACCAATATTTTTTTATTTGTCAAAAATGGCATTGGAGAGAGCAACCAAACAATTTTTTTTGCCTCATACATCAACCGAGAATTCTATCATCAGCATTTAATGTCTTCAACAGTTTCTTCAAAGAACAAGTTGATTACATATTCATTTGTATCTTCCGAATCAACTTTTCTATCTGTGTCTCGATGATAGTGCTAGGACAGTGATGTTTTCTAGGAATCCCCATCAATCTAAATGTAAATTTTAGGGATAAATTTTGAGCAAGTAAGAGGTAGCAATTTAGCGTAGATAGAAAAAATTTCAGACAATTATCTGCGTACCTCCTATCTAATGAAAAATATTTGCAAGATTATGACGAGAGAGAGGGAGGGAGAGAGAGAGAGAGAGAGCGAGAGGGGAGAGAGAGAACTAAATTTCTGAATGTATTAGTATGCGAAACAAGCAATGCTTACTACCCCAACATCCTACCAAGTACGATCTTGTGGAAAAGGTCGATTTGATGCGCTGAGCATTATGGGTACGAGGTCAACTTCATTGCCC